>JBBBDQ010000346.1:5727500-6025000 GCA_037127315.1 Ascarosepion bandense
GAGTGACTTGCCATTGCCTTCTGCACGGACTGGAATTTAGAATACTCGAGAGAGCACAGTCGATCCTACTAACTATCTAAAGAGAACGGAACGGGTTCATGCCTTTTCAAAGGGTAATGATGCACAATTGAATCTAATTTCGGTTACTGCTTTTACTTTCTTTGTCAATATCCTTTACAATGGCAGTACATACCAAATCGATAGATACAAGTAATAATGTATTTACACATTGCTTTATGTTTCTCTCTATCTCTCTTTCTCTCTCTGTCCTAAAGTATTTACACTGAAACACGTACACCTATACAACGACAGATATAAACAGTAGGGACAATCAAAACTCATTTTTTATGAAAGGATTTACACTCAGAGCAATCATCGGAATATCAGACTGGGCAGATGATTGTTTCAGGAGTAGAACTGACAAAAAATGCAGTGTTGATTTTTATACCTATAGAGTATATATTTACACACGCTATATCGTTAAAACTGAACACTCTTTTTTCTTAAGTATCTGAAGTGGTAAACACTATATATATATATATATATATATATATATATATTTTCTGTTTTCTTTTAAGAAAAACTTTAAACACCGGTCATATTTCCGTAATAAATTTATTTCAGTCAATAATTGTTGTTGCCAACAATCACCGACTTCATCAGACGGAAGGCCCTATTCGACTTGTTTCATGTCGTATTACTACGGAATGAAAGTTCAGTCAAGGCCAGGCGGAGGGGGAGGCAACATAGGATAGCCCACTCTAATAAGTATTTCCGTTTCCATTTGTCGGGATATAGTGGGAGGAGAAGTTTAATACAAACAAAAACAACACGTGACTAATGTCACCAGCAAATTTATACATCAAATCATAATTCAAATTTCTAAGCCAAATTTTTATTTTTATTTTCCTAGATCTGTGATAAGTTAAATTAGATTAAGTTAAGGCTATTATTTCTTTTCTTTACTCAATTGTTGATAAGATAATTCCATTCTATTTGTTGCAAGACTAGATTATATCCATGTTATATCTAAATTCCTTGAACTTCCATTCCGATAGGTGTCGTTGGTTACCAGCAGTCCTATCTTATTTCCTACTACCACTCCTGCTAACTTTCCTGTTTTATTAATATTTATTTACTCCCCCGTTCTTCCCATCTTATCCCACTAGTATGCTAATTTTCGCACCTCCTCTTATCTGTCTTCACTAAATAAAATTTTAAGTTATGGTATATTTAAGTGTAAACGTGCTCAATATAATTTGTTGGTTGGTTGTTTTGTTTTTATGGAATATCAACCTTGGCGGGTCATTTATTGCCAACTAAATTTTATTTTATTTATTGCTGGTAATAACTTTTTCTTTCAACAATGTATTGTTGTTTTTTTATAAGTGTTTGTGTCTAGTAATACATTTTTCTTTTCGTGTATCAACATTCATTGGAATTTGTTTTTAAGGGCAGGGTCCCCAAGTCCTATCCTGTTATTTAACCCATAACTGGAGGAATGGGACGGATTAATACCTTTCCCAAAGGTACCAGTGCTTAAGTGAATGCAGGGTATTCAACTGGAATTCGAACTCGGCTCACCGATTTCTCTTTCCGAGCTGATATCCACTGCACCACAACGCACATCCGTCACTAAACGCTTACAGCACCTGGTATTCCCAAGCGGTCACCCATCTAAGTACTGACCAGGCTCAACGTTGCTTAACTTCGGTGATCGAGCGAGAACCGGCGTATTCAACGTGATATGGCCCTAAGCTGCTCAATATAATAGAACGTATGTAAATATGATAGTGAAAACTGAGAACAACCCTAAGCGGCGAGAGTCTGTTTAAATTCAATATCAGAAACTGTTATAATAGAACTTACGGTTACATCTAGCCATTTCAACTGTAAAATGATGAGACCTTTCCGCCAATCTAGTACTGCGCTTAAACTCATAATGTCGAGGTACCAATCGGTAGTGTATATATTATTTTCTTCCTTTTTAAAACGAAACTAGGAAATAAGACTTTTAAATATCACGCCTACATAAAGAAATTTGCTAAGCTGCTAAAAAATATTCGATTCACGCGCAAGTAAATTTAGAAATCATGAAACAGACAAATATTGCTGGTGGCGAACGTTACGACAAAAGGTAGCAGTTCGTGTATTTCACAATTTTAATTACTGGAGAGTGGCGGCAAATTTAGTACATCGTGCTTAATTATCCAATGTTGTCACGCTACACAAATCAGCATTCTAAATTAATTAAAATAGGTCAACAAAACTGGGCCGACTGTTTCTAAAGAGACTTCATTTAAACCCTGTATGAAGAGATACGGTTTTTGCTCCTGCTAACCGCTACGGTTTGTTTTAACTATTTTCGATGTTATGTTTCAATGCTTTATTTAAAATCTTGAAGACATGGAATGCCAGTGGTTAGGAATTAATGCACTCAATACTAAAAATAGTGTCGTTATATATACAAGACGGTTAAGTGCCATACGTGATACACGCTTGGGCGATCTTGTCTAGAAAGAGACATGAGCGACTGGGCAGAAGATTATCCCGCAGTCGGTTGCCATTGCTTTCTGCGGTAGACTGGCTATAGAACCCAGTCTGTCCTGCTATTTAACCCATAACTGGAAGGAAGAGACGGATTAATACCTTTCCCAAGGGTATTTGCGCGTAAGTGAATACAATGGATTCAACTGGAATTCGAACTCGGCTCCCCGGTTTCTCGTTCCGAGCCGATATCCACCCTACCACAACGTACATCCTATATATACAAAAGGCGATGAAAAATTATGAGCACTAGGCATTATATCTTCCACAAAAAATAAGTTTTGTTATTTAGCTACATTTATAAAGTAAATAGGGATTGAAAAGTATTCTTATTTGTAACTCTTGTATCACTTCAAAACAAAGCCATCTCAATTTGAAGATCGATGGATCTGTAGTGATTAATGAATTTCTATGTCTACACTGTCTATATCGACAGAGGCTCTAATTCCAATATTGGGCTTCCTTATACTAGCATTATAGCCCGGCGTTACTCGAGTGTAATGAAAGCTTTAAAACTAATCCATGGTCCTGGAGCTCAGACTCAGTCTAAACAATATTTGAAATAATAAAATAAGTGCGACAATTTACCAATCGCACCCCATATATATATATATATATATATATATATATATATATATATATATATATATATATATATACATACTAACAGTATAGCCCGGCGTTACTCGAGTGTAATGAAAGCTTTAAAACTAATCCATGGTCCTGGTGCTCAGACTCTTTGAACGTTGGCACGAAAGACTAAAAAGCAATACTTGTTTCCAGTTAAAGCGAAACCGTAGACTGAAAGAAAAATGAATGGATGTAAGTCAAATTTTGATTTCCTGGTATCGATATCAAATAAGTTTTTTCGTCGTGAACTGAATTTTGAAGGCTAAATAAGTCCTCCGAGTAAATGATATTATGGCTGAGACTAAGAACTACAAGTATGCCTACTTAGAGGCAAACCCAAAGCAACAAATTAAAATAAAAGGGCTGAAAAACTGATTTTGATCAGACCCGTTAGGATGTCGGGGTATCGATTTCTAATATCGGAGTCAAATAATTCATCCATGCCTTGAAACTTCTGAATATCATTTCTTATATCTTTGTCTATGAGTGTATCAAATTTGATTAAAATCAGACCACTCCTTCTATAAACCGATTTTTTCGATTATCGATTTTCGATATTTATCGGGGATGCCTCGACACGAAACATAGCTAAGAACACTCGCAGACGCTTATTGTACAACTGTATAAATCTTCAAGAAAATCGGTTCAGCCGTTTCGGAGTCTATATGCAACGGATACACACACATGCTGAGACACACAAACAAACAGACACACACACACAAAGTTCCATTTATAAATAAGTTTCAGTTAAGTGCCATACTTGGTAAAGGTTTGAGCGATCATGTCTCGAAAGAGACATGACTGACTAGGCAGAATATTATCCCGCAGTAGGTTGCCATTGCTTTCTGCGGTAGAATGGCTGCCAGCCAAGGCTATAGAACCCAATCTGTCCTGTTATTTAACCCATAACTGGAAGGAAGAGACGGATTAATACCTTTCCCAAGGGTATTTGCGCGTAAGTGAATTCAATGAATTTAACTGGAATATTTCATTAATTAAAAAAAAGTAATCCCCCACTGACACATAGGCACAAAATATATACCTTCTGCTCTATAAATATTCTGCTTATTAATTTAACTTTTGAGATTTGATTTTCGAATTTGATGTTTAAATTTCAGTTCAAATTAAATAATTAGAAAATCGAAACAATAGCATCCCAGTATTCTAATATATACTACCTTAAACAGTACGAGAACCAGAAACTCAAATCACAGAATAATATGCACCTGATGATTGCAAAGGGCCAAAACTCCGAGTCGTGCTATAAATCTAGGATAATATGTACATTTATTAATATATACTTGATAGTTCTTTTATATAAATTACATTGAGCACTGTTTAATAAAACCAGAAAATTATTTATAAATGTACGTGTACTTGTGTGTATATATATATATATTTATATATATTTATTTATATCCGTATATATATATATATATATATATATATATATATATAATATGCCTCTGTGTGTGTGTGTGTGTGTGTGTGTGTGTGTGTGTGTGAATAAAGACAGTTGAAAAAATTACCTCAGCTAACACGTTTCATTCTTTATTGGAGTTTTATCAAGGTAAATCTAAATGTTTTATTTTAAAACATAAATGGAAGTAAAAATTTTAAATGAAAGTAAAAAATTTTAAAAAATGTGAGATTTTCAGAACAGTAATTCAACCTTTTAGGCCAGAGTTCGTGTCATCTTCTCTGAACAGATTCTTATAATCTGAGTGTACCAAAGTTCAAACTCTGTCAAAATTTGCACCTTTTCATTGTGTTTTTTCCTGCGTTATCGTACATGTTTTTCCTACCTCTCCTTATATCTCCACTCAAAACATTTTTTTCAGCGTAAGCTCTTTTTGTATAGTTAACTGTTTTGTAATCCTTTTTGTAAATAACAACTTTGTTTATCTGGTCGATATTGCTAACTATTACACCGCAGTGCAATGTTCAAATAGAAATGATGGAGGATGCGAAGTGACATAACTTTCAAATCTAATACAGGAAATTGAATAAATGTTGTTGTTTTATTGCAGAATGTTTTTATAATTTAATTATTATTCATATTGTTTTTGTTTGAGGAATTAATTTATGTATTATTGATTTTAAATAACAGATCATTTGGATTTTAATTCTGTTCATAAATAGTTGCTGTAAACTAAAACCATTACGAAACATTAGTTTTGAAAAGTAATTTGCTAACTCAATTCGGGCAAGAATAACTTTCTCTTCTTGAATGATTTTACCATATATTCAATAAAAATATTCATAATAACGCCGAAATTGCCTCTTTACTGCATAAACTTTTTTATCTCTTTTCGCCTCATCTAACTTGTTGATTGATGATAATCATAACATTTCGATAAGGCCTTTCTTTGAAAAGATGATGACATAAACAAATAGCTTCAGGATTCTTGCATGGCAGCAGTTAATTACCAAGGAAGGTATGACATCAGGTGAGATCCTGTTAAACCATAGGGCCCAAACCTTTGGACTATGGTTTAACAGTGATTGCTTATTCACACAAAGAAGGAATAGCTCTTGTATTCATAATATTTTTGATTTCATCTATTGATTCAGGTCAGAATGGATCACCAGAATATAGGTTGTGCTCTTGAATCACGTCTACAGTTATAACTTTATCTTTGATTCCTGAAGCTCTGGTCGTAGAATGTGATAACAATCTTAAATGTGGCTATTTAAGGCAAGAAATAATAAAATGAAGACTTGATAAAAAATTATCACTTTACTTCATAATGTTTAACGTAAGAAATGTAAAAAGCTTAAGACGATATCTTTTTTCACATATGTGTTTATGAGTTTCATTACCTTTATTTTCCATTGAGTTAAAATTCACGCTCATAAACAGCTTGAAAGGGACATAAAACATATGATTATTAGCGAATAAAAAATTAAATACTTTAAACTCTAAATGAACACAAAATAAACAATATGAAAGCAACTCAAAATATCTCGTTAATAACCATCAACGAATTATAATGTATGACTGTTTATCACCGGGAATGCATTAGTAAATACTAACTTTGTTTACCTGGTCAATATTAATTGCTGCCACTTCAAAGAACTTCACCTGTCAAGCAATTAACTTTGTGAGACGATGGGGATATTACTGGAAACATTCTTGGAACTTGTTTCCCGGAAATACGTTTCATTCATGTTACTGGAAGACGGGAGTATAAGACAATCGTCCTTTCAGAGAGTTTTTCAATTTTATAAATAGCCATAAAATCACATAGTGAATAAGACGGATGTCCTATTTTGTAAAAGGACATCTTCGCCATGAACACTCAAAATCATAACAGATCATACATACGAGCGTTGCCATGGTGGAGAATCCTTTTTTTTCATCTTTCCAAAGAAAGGCCTTATCGAAATTGTATGATTATCATCAGTCAACAAGTTAGATGAGGCGAAAAGAGATGAAAAAGTTTATGCAGTAAAGAGGCAATTTCGGCGTTATTATGAATATTTTTATTGAATATATGGTAAAATCATTCAAGAAGAGAAAGTTATTCTTGCCCGAATTGAGTTAGCAAATTAATTTTCAAAACTAATGTTTCGTAATGGTTTTAGTTTACAGCAACTATTTATGAATAGAATTAAAATCCAAATGATCTGTTATTTAAAATCAATAATACATAAATTAATTCCTCAAACAAAAACAATCTGAATAATAATTAAATTATAAAAACATTCTGTAATAAAGCAACAACATTTATTCAATTTCCTGTATTAGATTTGAAAGTTATGTCACTTCGCATCCTCCACCATTTCTATTTTTTTCATCTCCGAACAGATTCTTATAATCTGAGTGTACCAAAGTTCAAACTCTGTTAAAATTTGCACCTTTTCATTGTGTTTTTTCTTGTGTTATCGTACACGGTTTTTTCTACCTCTCCTTGAATCTCCACTCAAAACGTTTTTCAACGTAATCCCTTTTTGTAGAGCTACTAGTGTATGTGCGCTGTGGTGTGATGTGATGAATAACAGCTCAGAATCGGAAAGTACATATTTAATATCTATTTCGGTCAGTTATAATTACTTACTCGCAAATTTCTTTAAGAAAGGAATTAATTCAAATTTTTTACACCGATCTAGCTATTGGGCTTGACTAGCAGGACAGATTAGACACCACAGCCTTGTTTTGGCAAATAGAAAGAACCGGCAGCCTACTGCTGGAAATCTTCTGCCTCGTCAATCAGGAACCGAAAGAGACATAGTGATTTTCTCAGCGTAGCTTAGATTTGGCACAAAGCTCAAAGCATGGTGTATCCAAGGAAAATTGAACCCACTATTCAGTCGTAACTGTTCTAACGAGACAAACTTGCTATTAAACCATATCGAGGTATCCAAATCGAAAATCACCGAATCGATATCAACTATGGAACTTGATTGACTGAGTTTAAACTAATACTTTCACCAATCATTTGGCAAAAGGTGACGTTAAACGAATGTTCCAGATTACCTAAACTCATATTCTGTCCACGGTATAGCATGAACAGGTAAAACTTCCTCTACTACTCGGCAACGAATGACTCATCGTGTCTGTATGCTTGAAGAAATGACTCATTAACCTATCGACACATAGTAGTCATTCCAGGAATTAATCAAACTTCGTAGAACATAGTACATTATAACAAGTGTTCGTCACAAAAAGAAGATCAGATAAATCAATTTAGAAAAATTATATTGCGCCAAACTTTTTTTTTAATCATATCACCCCGAGCAAGGCGGTAACGCCACTGATGTGCAGGGGACTACGTAAGAAAGAAAAGATTGGAAAAGAGAAATCCGGAAACCACATCCTAAACAGGGAACAAGGGATGAACCTTTTCACCTGTTCAATAGACGTGGGTAGAGTATGAACCGGGCGATAGTTTCGTCTATCTACTCCAATTAAAAAAAAGAAAAAAGAAAAGAGTGAAAAGATTGGAAAAGAGAAAGCCGGAAACCACATCCTAAACAGGGAACAAGGGATGAGCCTCTTCACCTGTTCAATAGACGTGGGTGGAGTGTGAACAGGGCGGTAGTTTAGTCTATCTACTCCAATTAAAAAAATAAAGAAAAAAAAGACAGAAAAGAATGAAAAGATTGGAAAAGAGAAAGCCGGAAACCACGTCCTAAACAGGGGACAAGAGATGAACCTTTTCACCTGTTCAATAGACGTGGGTGGAGTATGAACCGGGCGATAGTTTAGTCTATCTACTCCAATTGAAAAAAAGAAAAAAGAAAAGAGTGAAAAGATTGGAAAAGAGAAAGCCGGAAAACACATCCTAAACAGGGAACAAGGGATGAGCCTCTTCACCTGTTCAATAGACGTGGGTGGAGTGTGAACCGGGTGGTAGTTTAGTCTATCTACTCCAATTAAACAAAAAAAAAAAAAGAAAAAAAGAAAGAAAAGAGTGAAAAGATTGGAAAAGAGAAAGCCGGAAACCACATCCTCAACAGGGAACAAGGGATGAGCCTCTTCAGACGAGGAATTCAAAACAACCGATTCGTACATGGGCCCAAAAACCACGCGTATAATTGGGAAATATCTAAGGATTTTTTTTTAATCATATCACCCCGAGCAAGGCGGTAACGCCACTGATGTGCAGGGGGCTACGTAAGAGTGAAAAGATTGGAAAAAAGAAAGCCGAAAACCACATCCTGAACAGGGAACAAGGGATGAGCCTCTACACCTGTACAATAGACGTGGGTGGAGTGTGAACCGGGCGATAGATAGATCTATCTACTCCAATTGCTACCTGTGTTGTTATTTCAATTTATTGAGACGAAAACCATTCCAATAACGACATCAAAATTATACTGAAGAATAAGAATCTCCGTTAAAATGTAATTGGTGCAACAGAGGCATTATAAGTGTTTCCTAGACTTAGTATAATCGTGTATCGGTAGACGTTATAAAAAATGTACATTTGCTTTTAAACGCTATTGATCCTTTGTTTTAGTTAAATTAGAATTGTTGTGTATTCTTTTTAACCGTGCGACTGTTTGGATGTCAATTAATACAGGCGAGGCACTTAGCAGTTAAAATCTGTCAACTGACAAAAACATATTTTGAGAAAGGAAAATAAAGATTACATTTTTGATTTCGAGATTGGCAGGCGGATCGATAATTTATGGAGCCACGCACTTATTTTTAGAAGCAAAAGTCGTGTTTTTGACATTTGGGAAAAATGTATTTCCGGAATGAGATATAAACAATACTGAGTAAACGAATGTGATACTTTTGAATTCACTGAAAAAAAAAAATTAAAACAATGAAGAAACAGACAAGATAATTATTTTTCTAACGTAGAAATCCTATAAAAGGCACTACTTAAGCGCTTCAACACACACACACACACACACACACACACACACACACACACACAGAGGCACACACACAAACACACACACACAAACACACACAGTGTGATGGTTAAATTGTGGCCATTTCATTAAAAAAAATGATTCCGCGCATTCGCGTTGTTTATTTAATTTTATTTTGTCGACTACACAGTAAAGTAGGCTCCGTTGCGCACCGTCTGTGAGAAAAAAAAAAGGCACCATGACGCAATCCATTCCGCTAACAGTTTTGAAACGGTATACTGTGTTGGAGCTTTTGGGTACCCTTGTATACTAGTGAGCCAGCCATGAGCTGACTCATTTGATAGTTCACCAATAGAAAGGTTAACCAATCAGAAGGCTCAAAATATTCAATACAAGAAGACTCAAAATATTCAATGGCAACCATATTTTCCTCAGTATAGGTGATATAGTCAGATCAAGTAGAGTGTCTGACTCGTGAGTGTTAATCTTTGACGTTGTTTTATTGAACAGATTACGTACCGCGCTGTATTTTATATTCATAAACTATGGTGGACAGGGTCAACATACTGTACTTTGCATTCGTGCAGGAAACTCCAGTGCGAACATTACAGAATGTTTGGGTATCAATCTGAGGACAGTGATGAAGATGCTGTGTCCCTAAAAGATGTGCCGAGAGTGATGAAAACCAAATATTCAATCAACATCCTGGTCTTTGGAGTGATCAGTAATGATTACGACGTTATGCCTACATTCATCTTTCCACAGAAGATCAGACTCAATACGTAAACCTATATCAAGCGGCTCGAGGAGGAAGAGATGTTCTGAGTCAACCACCATACAACAGTAATAGCAAAAGTTGTAAAGAAGAAAACCTAGAAATAATTGGTTTTAAAAATCAAAGCAAAATTAAAAAAGAATGGAAAAATGCAGACATGCCAATAAATATCTACTTTGCTACACGAACAACAATAAATAACAACATATAAACAATATAAAAGAATAAAAAGAATAAAAATTAAAAAATCAGAAAATATGATTATAAAAAACATAAAAATTATATAAATACGAGAAATAAAAGTACATCCAAACAATAACGAAAACATAATACAACAACCACTAAAGGAAAATAAAAAAATAAAAAAAGTAAATAAAAACAAAAGGAAAACAAAAACAAACACATGTAAAAATTTACGAACACAAATGCAACAAACCCAAACATGAACAAAATAAATAAATAGATAAATAAACGGTTACTCGACAGAAGATACTAAGGTCAAACTGAGGTCAACTAACAAAAGCGTCCATCCCAACTAAACAAATACCAATTCACATATACACTAAAAATAAAAATAAATCAAAAACATAAACAATAAAAAAACAAAGAAAATCAACCGTTCATAAACAAGAAGAAAAAGAATAACTAACCAATCACAGACTGCTCCCATCATACTCTATATAAGCAAGAGAAAACCGTAACTTAACTACAAACACCCCTGACGAGTGAGAGAATCATAACAGTGTGCGAATGTGAAAAAACCCAATCCTACAATCTCTTCAAGCTGGTGGTCAGCACTTGAATTATTTATTTATTTGCTTAATTATACACGATACCTGGCCAGAAAAAAACTTAACGTGCTAATGTGAAAACCGCCAATCCCACAAACATTTCAACAGGGTAGTCACCACTTGATTTACTTATCTATTTATAGAGGATACCTTGGCCATCAAAAACACAAACGAATCTCGTTACGTAAAGTCACAATTTTATTCGCCTGAAGAGAGTCAATTTTAGACTCGTAGCGTCACAAATACCATTATGGACACTTAATGAATTATAACATGTATAATAGCAACAACAATAAATATACACTTTAAACAAAACTTACACGGCATTTCACACTTTTTATTCTATATATAAATTCTTTTTTTAAGTATATATATATATATATATATATATATATATATATATATATATTATAAATTATGTTTTAGAACATGTACATAATTTCTTCTAGATATGTCCTCTTCCCTACAATCATATGTTTGTTTCAGTGTTTGGACTTAAACACTTCTTCGGGAGAAATAAAGGTTTGGAAGCTTTCTCTGTTTATATTTGGTTCGTTGTTGTCGTGGGGGTTGGTTGGGATTATTGGTAATTAAGTGAATGTCTCGTTTTGATCGTTAGACTTTTGAGGAATTTGGTGTGTAAGTGTGAAATTGTTGATTAAGGGAATGATTCCAAACCTTTATTTCCCCCGAAGAAGTGTTTAAATGCAAACACTGAAACAAACATATGATTGTAGGGAAGAGGACATATATAGAAGAAATTATGTACATGTTAAAAACATAATTTATAATAAATATTCACTGCTCTATACATCATATATCGAGCACTGTTTAAATTAATGTTTTGGAGGGAAAAATTTTTCTTTTTCTCTCCTATTCTATACTCACTCGGATATATATATATATATATATATATATATATATATATATATATATATGACTGATGTAGAGAAGTTTTTCCTTTAATTGAGCAGGGTCATGAGAACATGGAAGATTCGTGAGGGCCGCATTAACCACTAGCAGATCACTTCCATAACAAAATATTAAATTATATTAACTTCCCTATCTATCTATCTATCTATCTATCTATCTATCTATCTATCTATCTATCTATTGTACGAAAGTCTATTAGAGATAGTTACATTTTTGTTGTGCAAAAATATTTTATCATTAAGCTACAGTTAATGATAATAGCACACACACACACACACACACACACACACACACACATATATATATATATATATATATATATATATATATATATATATACTGGATAAAGAAATAGGATTATTCCAACGAGAGAAATTAGTATAGAATAAAAAGTGTGAGAAGCCGTGTACGTTTTCTTTAAAGTGTGTATTTATTGTTTTTGTTATTATACATGTTATGATACATTAAGTGTTCATAATGGTATTTGTGACGTTATACGTGTTCCGAGTCTAAAATTGACTCTCCTCAGGCGAATAAATTTGTGGCTTTTCGTGTCGCGTTCCTTTTGTTTCTGATCGCGAACTTGTTGTTTTATAAATAAGTAAGTAGAAAAAATAGGAAAATAAATAAAATCAGTAAAACAAAATAAAATCAGATAAAATATATTAAATTTTGGCACGTTTAATGGTCTGTTTTTTCCACATCAGCATAAATCCTAAATGGATAAAAAGATAAATAAATAAACAGATGAATGAATCAATTGTTTATCCCAATTTGAATCGGTTTTGGTCTGGGGTGACCTTTTTAGTATGTTAGAATTATCTTTTAGTCGCCTTAGCTTATCTTATTATCGGTCATTTGGTTGTTCTTTATTGCTTTGACGATGTTTTGAATTTGGTGTGTGTTTGTGTGTGTGTGTGTGTGTGTGTTTTTTTTTTGTGTGTGTGTGTGTGTGTTCCTGTGTGTGTGTCTGTGTGTGTGAGCGCTTTTTTATTTATTTCGTCTTTATGTTTTGGATTTATTTTTATGGGTCGTCTGGTTCTTTGTTATTGTTTGGGGTGATCTTTTGAGTTTGGTGTGTGTGTATGTATTGGGGTTGTGTATGTGTGTGTATGTATGTGTGTTTCTGTATGTTTTTCGGTGTGTGTATGTGTTTTTCATGTTGTTTTGTTGAACAGAGGCTTGTAATTTTATGAATCTTTCTTCCTGAATTATTAATATTTCATAATCTGTATTTTGATATAATTGTATGACCCTGAATTTGCCATCACTACATTCATGCAGATGTTGGGAAACATATAACTTCCTGTTTGGAATAATTTTATATTGCTTCTATGAGAAGAAATCCTATTGTTCAAGCATTGTGTCGCTCCTACGCATATCTTTGTGCATTTGTCGCATTTTAGAGCGTAAACTACATTTTTCCAGTTGCAGCTCAGATCCGATTTTATTTCGAATGAAGTTGCGTTTTCGAACTGGAATTGTTTTCCTTCTATTATTATGTTGCATACTCCACATCTTTTTTGTTGCATTTTGTGACCCTCTGTGTTTTGTGTTGTTGTTCGAATTTCGATAAGGTTAGGATGTCTTTTAAATTTTTGCGCTGGCCTTTGCTGTTAATTCGTTTGGTTGTCGTTAAGATTTCTTTTATTTTTTCATTATTGTTGAGTAAATCCATGTGAGCTTTGATATTTGTGAATAATTCTGGATTATTTTGGTTGTGAGTTGAAACGTATGCTAGAATGTTTTCTTCTTTTTTGTGCTTTTCTTGTTGTTTCTTTGGGTTCCGAAGGGATAATAATGGTATTTTTCTGCTAGTTGGAAACATTTGTCTATTAGTGAGATGAGGTATCCTCTCATTTGTAATGTTTTTCTAGGCGTATTTTCGGAGGGTTTTGTCAGTTACTATCGTGCAAATTCGTCGTGCTAGGGAATAGGGGATGGATTTTAAACAGCTTTTTGGATGGTGACTCTTGAAGCGGAGGTATTGTTGGGTGTCTGTGGATTTGTGGTAAATGTTTGTGATGATGTGGTTGTTTTCGTTTTTTATGAGTATGTCTAGAAATGGTAATTCTTTATAACTATATTCTAGCGTGAATTTGATTTTGGGGTGTAGGTGTTGTAGTATATCGTGTAGTTTGTTTATGTCCCCCATGTTAGTTTCATAAATTTAAAACAGTCATCCAGGAATCTTTTCCACGATTTCGTGAATTTTGTTTTTATGTTTTTCCCATATTTATGCCCTATTTGGATATATAGTTTTTCTTCTAGATATGCTAGGGTGAGTGTTGCATGTGTCGGTGCCATGTTTGTTCCCATCGCGGTATGTATTGTTTGTATATAACTTTTGTTGTTATACTGGAAGGAATTGTTATGTAAAATTAGATCTATACTTTGTAAAATAAATTCTTTTGTGAAGCGTGTGGGAAGTATTTTTCTGGGTGTTTTTCTAACCAAAATGTAATGGCTTGTTTTCCCAGTTCATAGGGTATGTTGCTGTACATGTTGTTTACGTCAAAATTTTCTAAGAGTGTATCTGGGTCTAATTCTTTTGGCAGGAAACTTAGGAATGTATGCTCTCTCTCTGATGTAACTTTTTATTTTTGTGGAGTAAGGCTGTAATATTTTGTCAATTAAATTGCTCAGTCCGCTTGTAGAGCAGGCTGGTCCTGCTATTTTTGGTCTGAATTTAAGGTCACTAGGGTTTGGGGTGTGGATGTATTCCGGTTTTTGTTCCTGGATAGCTGTTGTAATTGTGTCTGATTTGTGTATCTTTGGAAGTCCGTAAAGATTACTGCTTCTTGAAGTAAAGTCTGTAAGGAAATCTTTTCCTTTTTTCGTTAATATTCTACTGTGTGTAAGGCAGAGCTTTTTTTATTTTTGATATGATTTTTTCATCTATATTCTGGTTGATATTTTGTATTTATTTTCGTCTCCTAGTATATCTTGAATATTTGTTTGGTAATAGGTTTTATTCATAATGACTACAGCACCGCCTTTGTCTGCTTCCTTTATTATTATATCATTGTTCTTACGGGTGTTTTTTCGTGCTAGTCTTTGCTTGTGTGTGAGATTGTTATGGGTCTTGTGTTCGTTTTGAAAGCCTGTATCCTAGATTTTTTCAAAGAATATGTTCATTTTATTTGAATTGTTGTTTTTGTGAGGGCAATATTTAGATTTATTTTTTACTCTTGAGTTATCGGTAGTGTTGTTTTTGTTATGTAGTGTTTGAAGAAGGCTAAATTTCCATTCGAATGCTTTAAGATATTTTTTAGTTCTGTAATATTCTTTTTGGGGATGGGCAGAATTTTAAACTTAATTTTAAATTTTTTATTTCTTCTTCTTTTAAAGAGTGCGAAGAAAGATTGATGAGAATGGGTTCTGTATTTTCTAGATTTTTTAAATTGGTCTTTTCCTTCTGATCGGATAATCTAAAAGATGTTTGGTGAAGTATCTCTATTCATTTCGCGGCGGTAGGTGTTTGGGTTGAAGAATGTGGTGTTTGTATGTCTGGGTGGTCTTTGGTGGGTGAGTGTATTTCCGTACAGTGATTTTCAGTGGTAGTTGTGATATTGTACATTCTGTGTTTTGGGGAATGTTTTGTAGTTTTGTCTGTTTGTGTTATGAGATGGCGGCTCTTTACGTGTGTTCGTTGATGTTTGGCCTGGTATGGGTGGACGTATAGTTATGTGAATATTATAATTATTGTTATGAAATGTTTGTTGTGTGGATTTGTTATGTGGTTCGGCGTAATTTCGTGAGTGTGCCTGATGTTTGGATGTGTTTGTGTGTTATAATAATGCTGTGGTCTGAAATGTTTGCGTCTATTTTGTCTCTCATATGGGTTTCCTGGGTATGTGTTTTGTCCATGGTTTCTTTTCTTAATAATGCCCTGTTTGGTGTGTCTTGTGTTTTTTTTTTCTTTTTTTTTCTGTCCGATATATATGTATATATATATTGAGTGTTTAATATTTAGTTTTTGGTTCTAATATGGTGAGACCCGTACACATTTGTATTAAAAATGTTTTATACAATTATATTGTAGAACATTTGAATATTTTTTATTTTTAAACGAGTTATTTCGCTACCCAGGTTTTTACCATGACTGGTGTCTTCAGGAGATTTTTAATAACTGATTTTACCTTTTACCGTTTTTCTTTTTTAGAACACTCTTGTAACGATGTCTTATTTGAACACTCAGGTGGCAGAGAATTTATGAATGCGCATTGTTTAAATTCAAACGAATTATGACATTTTCATCCATGGTTGGGTGAACCTAAGAAGTATTTCTAAGTGAGGATGCATTTTGTCATAATTTCTGTTCTTTTATTTGGGCATGTCATAATTTTTAATTTTTCTTCTTGGCACAGTCTACATATTTGTCCACCATTGTAACGCTTGGATGTTTTTACAATGCTCCACGTTATGTGTGGATCTTTTTCATATTTTGATTTCAATTTCCAGACGTGGTTAGTCAATTTTGTATTGTTTTTTATTTTTTTTCTATTTCAAATGTAGATCTGTGTTTGAACCACCTGGTCTTAAAAGTGTCTTTGGTTGAGCCCAAATATATTTTGTTTTGGCCATCTGGGTCATGTACTTCTGTCTTATAAATTATTTCTTTTGTGTTGCAGAGACCTTGAAGTGGACACTCATTTTAGTCCCTGCAGTTGCATTCTTTGGTGGTGGTTTTGTTTTGTATGATGCTATTTAATTTTCTGGCGTTTTGTTATTTTATGAAACTATCGAAATTATTAGGGCAACTATAACTTAGTTTGATTTTGGAAAGTGCTTTTCTATTAGTTTAAAAAATATATTTCCTATTTTGGTCTTCACTTCTAAATTAAATGGTGGATTGAACCAAATAATGTTTCGTTTTCTATTGTTGTTTTTGATTTGTCTGTTTGGTTGAGAATTATATTGTAAAATGTTTTTATGGCCAGAATATTTTAGTGCATCCTCATATATATATATTTTTTCATTAAATATTGATTTGTTTGACGAATTACTAGATAGTCTGCTTTCTGTGCCTTTGTAAATGTGTTTAATTATATTATTTGGATGACTGGACTTTGTATTAATTTATTATAACTTAGTGCTTGTTTTCATGTATGGCGAGACATTTTCCAGTTTATAAATTATATTCTACATCTAAATATTGTACAACTTTATTATTTGTGTCCATTGTAATATCAAAACCTAGTTCTTTGAACAATTTAAAAAGCTGTTTGCTTATTTTATCATTCATTCTTTTATTGTCTGGTGCTAGTATTAATCCGTCATCTCTAAATAATCAATGGTTTTCAATAAGGATTATTTTGTTTATTTTGTTTAAAATGTATATTCCAATCAATTCTGAGATTTCTGGTTCATCATAGGATCCTTGTGGTACATCGAATGCTCCGTATTTCTTGGTCCATTTTATACCTTTGTGGAAAAGTATAGATTTTCAGCAATGTAATATTATGTCAATATGCTCTGATGGTATTTTTATGTATATTTTAGCAAAATTAAATATTTTTAATTTAATTAAAGTTAATTTAAATGCAAAAGTAAATACACATTCATCAAATATGATATAAAAAAACTTTTACCCATCAATATCTAAGAAAGGTTTACTTCAAGCATTAATTTATATATATATATATATATAAATTAAATGCTTCAAGTAAACCTTTCTTAGATATTGATGGGTCAAAGTTTTTGACAAAATTGGAAAAATTTCAATATTTGAACAATTTTAGGCGGGGGCTCAGTTTTTTCTACAACGTTATAGTAAATCGATCCCCTATTTTTGAGCCACTCGCCGGTACGACATTACCACCTACTGTAAATTAGTTGATTATCAATTTGTTTTTACTTTTTTCAGTGCAATCTTATCGATTAAACGCTAAACTTTCCAATTGACAAAAAAATTTGTAAAAATTTCAACATCTAAAAAATTTTTGTGGTGGGGGATCAGTTTTTTAAACAACCTTAAAGTAAATCAATCATGTGCAATTAACTTTTTTGCTTGCGCATATTCAACAACTGAATCCTTTGCAAAATTTTTGAATAAAGCCATTCTTGGAGATTCCGAGGAAGATGCCATCGTAAGAACTAAAGAAAACTTGAAAAAGACAAAAACAAGAGCAACAACTCGTCCCCAAAAAACAAAACTAAGCAACCACAACGCGACTGGTTCCAAAATGGAGGATTGATTTACTATAACGTTGTATGAGAAAGTGAGCTCCGTTAAAATTGTTTTAAATATTGAAATTTTTTCAATTTTTTTTTTTTTTTGCTAATCGGAAAGTTTATGAAATAACTGATAAGACTGCGATGAAAACAGTAAAAAAAAAAAAATGAAAAACAACAAATTTAAAGATGGTGGTAGTCCCATTCAGGTCCACCTGTTTTCCTTTATGTCTACTCTCTTTAACCACTTCCTGTCGTAGGTCTTGTACTTAACTTCCTGATTCATCTTTTATTGTTCTTGTTCCCTAATACTGTTTCTCTTTCATACTTAATAACCCCTTGTGTATTAACGATTTTAGTGCTTTGCATAGTGTTAAGTGATTAAGACTAATTAAAAAATTAAGACTAATTCGAAAAATAGTCACTGAAAAGTCACTGAAAAGTTTTAATTCAAATATCTACCTTATTAAATAACCTACACAAGTTTAAAATGCGAGACCAAACTAAAACATAATACGAACAGGTTTTATTTTTATTTAAAAAATGTTACAACTTAGGACACGTCACGTTGAAACACCGGTTTTCATACGATCAATGTCAATCCTGGCCAATATCTAGATGGTTAACTAATTGGTTATGCCAGGTATTGTAAGCTTGGATATGTGGGTGGTGTAATGCGTAATGACTAAGATTTTTTAACTGGAGAACTGAATTCTAATTACAGTAGCGTTATATTCCCTTACACGCAAGTCAGTCAGTTAAGTATCATACGTGATACACGCTGGGCGATCAGGTCTTGAAAGAGACATGACTGACTGGGTCGAAGATTATCCCGCAGTAAGTTGCCATTGCTTTCTGAGGTAGGCTGGTTACCAGACAAGGCTATAGAACCAAGTCTATCCTATTACTTAACCCATAACTAGAGCCGGATTAATACCTTTCCCAAGGGTAGTTGTGCGTAAGCAAATGCAAGGAATGCAACTAGAATTCGAAATCGGCTCCCTGATTTGTCGTTCCGAGTCGATATCCACTGCACCACAACGCACATCCTTACGCGCAAGTACACATAGAAAATGTAAGAATCCAAGTCTTCTCTCCCAAGCTATGGGTTAAATAGTAAGGCTTTTATCTCTATGGCATAGATATATTTAAGAAAATTCTTACAATTTAACAATATTTTCTGGTATTGAATAACCTGCAAAAGGTTGATAAGCCGTAGAATATGAATCACTTAATCAAAGATTGATTAGTTACACAGGTATGTGGTTAAGATTTATTTATATTCGATCGGATAGAAATGTATAGAAACTACCGTGGCCACAAAGAGAGAGAGAGAGATCAGTCCTGAATTGATTGTAATATGCAATTTATGCCCACTTTATATCGACGTTATAATTTCTTTCTTTTTTTGTTTAACAAATTCTAATTAGGTATGAATCTACCTCTTCCCTCCCCACTACTGCTTAACTAGTAAGACTTGTATCACCAGACTATTATCTAAACTTATTTATAAATGGAACTTTGTCTCTGTCTGTCTGTGTCTGTCTGTGTCCGTTACCTATAGACTCCAAAAAGGCTGAACCGATTTTCTTGAAATTTTACACAGTTGTACTATAGGCATCTGCGAGTGTTCTTAGCTAGGTTTTGTGTCGAGGTACCCCAGATAAATATCGATAATCGAAAAAAATCAGGTTATAGAAGGAGTGGTTCGATTTTAATCAAATTTGATACAATCATAGACAAAGACACAAGAAACGATATTCAGAAGTTTCAAGGTTTCAGTGCAGAAAATAGTGCAGAAAATCGATAATATATATATATATATATATATATAAGACAAGATGTTTGTGTGTGTGTCTGTTTATCTGTCTGTATGTCCTATATACAAATCCACAATTTTTATCCGATTTTCACCAAACTTCACACAAATATTCTTTAGGCTGACTCCGAGCTCCAGGACCATGGATTAGTTTTAATGTTTTCATTACACCTGAGCAACGCCGGGCGATACTGCTAATTAACTCTAAAGCAATATTCTTACGATCTAAAAATGTTAGCCGGCATTAAATAACCTGTAAAGTATTGATAAGCCGTAGTAAGCGAATTAATCAATTTAAAAAAATGTTTCAATGATTTTCGAAGTAATACTAAAACTGATTTCATTCCGAAAATAACTCTGTCGGAACACCTCTCTTTTGATCTCTGCTAGATTGGAATATCAATACAGTACTCTGCCATATTATTGGATTCTTACAAACGCAGAATTGTGTCTGTAACTTATTACAACGTGTTCAGTCATTTTTTGTTTGTCTATTTTTATTTTACTTCATTGTATTTATCCCCGCTAATTGTAAGTAAATTCAACCAAAAACGACATTTTTCACGCTTTTTGCGATATAGAATCTGGATCTTTATCAATCGATATCACAATCTAAAAGGAATCTTATATCATCAGATGTTTTTTCTCTCTGAAGCAAGGGTTCTCGAAAAAAGTGTTAACCAGATTATGATTTGAAGTGAAGCTAAACTGGGCTACGTGCAACCACGACCAGGATAGAATATATTGATTTGAAAATTGAATGAACTTCAAGTAAAAGTGACTGTCAAATCAGTTTTCTTGTCAGATGACAAAGGGCTTCAAATGCGAAATAAGCTGGGCTAGTCAGTATGGGATATTTGCCGGGAGCGAAAATAGAAGACCACTGCGACAAAGCCATTGATTGGATCTTCGAAAGTCGTAAAGAAAACGAAGCGAATTAAAATGAGACCCATCGTATTTGGAATGGAGAAGTGCTTCACAGAGACAGAAATTCTTTCAGTACACACACACACACACACACACACACACACACACACACATATATATATATATATATATATATATATATATATATATACATAGATAGATAGAGAGAGACAGACAGACAGACAGAGAGAGAGAGTGGGTGAAAGAGTGAAAGAGAAGGAAACTGACAGACAGACAGACAGACATATAAACAGTCATATTGATGAATATATTGCACAGATAGACTGCGAAGATAGACATATATATAGATATGAATATATAATGACAAATAGATGGACATAACATATTACGATAGATAGATAGATAGATAGATAGATAGATAGATAGATAGATAGATAGATAGATAGAAAGGTAATGCTATAGATAGATATGAACATATTGTCACAGATAGATAGATAGATAGATAGATAGATAGATAGATAGATAGATAGATAGATAGATAGATAGATAGATGTGAACATTGATATCGATGGATAATGAATTAAATTCTTATGTACAAATTTTATCGTTTTCACCGTCTGAGAACTGGTTTGTGCGTAAAAACAACCGTCCCAGTGATGTCCTGTGTCTCTTTGGTCGTAGATAGTCGTTCCTTAATAACTGCTTATTTTCGTTGTGTAGGCAGATTTTGCGTTGTGGTGCAGTGGATATCGGCTCGGAACAAGAAATTGGCTAAACGTGTTCTTATTCCTGTTGAAATCGTTGCATTCACTTACGCGTAAATACCCTTAAGAAATGTCTTAATCCGCCTCTTATTCCTGCAACTATGGGTTAAATAGCAAGACAGATTGGGTTCTATAGCCTTTACTGCAGGAAAAAATGGTAACCTACTTAGCGAAAATTTTCTTCCCGTCAATCATATCTCTTACGAGACATGATCGCCCAAGCGCAAATCACGTACGGCACTTAACTGATTGACGTCGATTCTACGCGTTTTCATTTTTGGGCTCATTTTGCACATTCTAATAATTTTTCACTCTGTTGTCGCGAAATCTTCGTCGCCATGTTGTTGTGGCCTTGTTAGTGCCTGAAAGTAAGACGCAGAAACAAGACGGTAGGTTCGAACAGTGTATTAGAATAACAGAACGTATACATAATAATAAGCGTTAGTAATCAGCAAAATAGAAGTGTAAGTCCGCACGGTATAGTTACGCTGCGTCACGACTGTCTCTAGACTTCCTCTCAGCTGCGTCCTCAGAAGTCACGCAGGTGAGAGGCAGTCTAGAGACAGTCGTGACGCTATGTATAGGAATTCATTCCTATACATAGGACACCATAACATACTCCAAGCAAGACAATAAAGCTACTAAACGCAAGGATTTACTGAATTTATTAAAATATGAGAAAAAACACGATTTAGGAGAAAGAATAATAAATGATAAAGAATTAAAAATAAACAGATAACATTTGACATAACATTTAAATTTTTGAACATCAAAGTTGACTGGGAAGGAAGAAACCGGAAGAGAGTTCTAAAAGCGAGAAGGGTAATAGAAAGTAACTGTTAGCATAAAACTTACGGTCACATCTAGCCATTTCAATTGTAAAATGACGAGACCTAATTGTCAATCTAGTATTGCGATTAAATTTGTTTATTTATAGTGTTTATTCTATATATGTAGGTATCTGTGTATGAATTCACAAAGATGTCATTTAAATATTCTTTTGTTTAATTCAACTGATATTTTCGTCATTCGTAGAAAATTTACAGGCCGGTAGAAATAAATGTATAAATATACTGTTTGGTTAAAAACAGAAGATGTACTTAAATACGAGTATCGACTAAAAATAATGTTCTAACAAATAATTTCATATATATATATATATATATATATAAACTTATTTATAAATGGAACTTTGTGTGTGTGTGTGTGTGTGTGTGTGTGTGTGTGTGTGTGTGACCCCGTTACCTATAGACTCCGAAACGGCTGAACCGATTTTCTTGAAAATTTACCCAGTTGTACTATAAGCGTCTACGAGTGTTCTTAGCTAGGTTTTGTGTCGAGGTACCCCCGATAAATATCGAAAATCGATAATCGAAAAAATCGGGTTATAGAAGGAGTGGCCCGATTTTAATCAAATTTGATACAGTCATAGACAAAGACATAAGAACGATATTCAGAAGTTTCAAGGTTGCAGTTCTTACAATAGTGCAGAATATTACATATATATAAAAGGCAAGATGTTTGTGTGTGTGTCTGTTTATCTGTCTGTATGTCTGTATTTTTTCAGCCCCTTTATTTTAATTTGTTGCTTTGGGTTTGGCTCTAAGTAGGTATAATTGTAGTTCTTAGTCTCAGCCATGATACCATTTACTCAGAGGACCTATTTAGCCTTCAAAATTCAGTTTACGACGAAAAAACTTATTTGATATCGATACCAGGAAATCAAAATTTGACTTACATCCACACATTTTTCTTTCAGTCTACGGTTTCGCTTTAACTGGAAACAACTATTGCTTTTTAGTCTTTTATGACAATGTCCAAAGAGTCTGAGCTCCAGGACCATGGATTAGTTTTAAAGCTTTCATTACACCTGAGCAACGCCGGACTATACTGCTGGTATATATATATATATATATATATATATATATATATATATATGAGAACCATAGTTCAAAATAACACAAGTATGTTGTTTATGATTTGTTTAAACGGTGCAAAGCTAATCGCGGTCATTTACATTTTTTCAGTTAAATCACAAGTCAACCATTTAAAAAGTGGAAAAAGTGAAACACTGCTCGCAACTCAATGTAGAAATTTATCTGATTGTTTGCCAGTGTTTCAGAAAACAAACTAGTAGCAATTGATACAAGATTTGTGACTGGGTAAAATTCTAAACTAAGATTGTAGGCTCTATTGTCAGCGATCAAATTATAGTCAGAAATATCATATTTAAGGTGAGATGTAAGTTACATTACACCGGTTCCGTAAGATAATATTAAAATTGTCGTTTTCAATATCGGATGAGAAAAGGAGAGTTCTGACACGTTCAAACAGACATCGTACAATTTCCGCATGGCGGATAAAAACACTTTATAATAAAAATGTAAGGACACCTAGTAAAATCTTGTCGGTATGGAAAGTATATCAATTCATTAACCTTTCTTTATAATATTATAAGGATAGATTCTTTGAGTAGGGTATTAAGAGACAGGGAAATTTCACTGGAAACAAAGAAGGGTGTACTGGATGTGATGTTTGTTTTTCAATATGGCAGCGAATGGTAGATAATTTTATCGAAGATGAAGGAAAGCAGAAGTTCTAGTGAAGGAAGGAGCACACGAGAAATGACGAGGTTTTGGAGAGGATGGACACAAAAAAGAAACTGATACTTAACTTCAAGAAAAAACAGCTGAAATTTTGTGGACATGTAATAAGGAAGGAAGGCTTGGAGAACCTGATTCCCTCAGGACAAATAGAGGAAATGAGAAACAAGGAAAAGCAGCGTACGATATAATTGATGGACTTGAACAGATGGATTGTGGTGCGGGGTTCGAGTGGAATAACAGGAAAAAGGATGTTAAGAGCGACAAGGGATAGAGAGAAGTGGAGGGCCATGATCGTCTACGTACTGAATGGACGTGGTACATAGCTGATGGTGATGATGGTGATGGTGATGAAGTACCTTTTCTGTTGGAATTATAATACAAAGATTATATATAGTAAACACTAAAGATTAATTTTGGGAATCTTAGCATGGTGTAATGATTAGCAAGCTATTATTGCTAGAACAATCGTGACTAAGTACTGACTTCAATCCTCACTGGGTGCCCCATACCGATCTTGTGCCACATCTAAGCTACGCTTAAAAATCACTTTGGACACTTTGACGTAGATTAATGGTTAGCAAGCTTGTCTTTCAAGAATCAGTGAAATTGAGTAGTGAGTTCTATCCTCATCAAGCGCCTCATACGTTCGGCTTTGTACCACATCTAAGCTGCGCTTCGAAAATCACCATTAAAGACTGATTTTGATAAAGAAGTCTTCAAATGTTTATATGCAACATTTTCAAAATTCTGTCTCAATCCTTTTATGTGCTTTTTTCTGAATCGGAAAAAAAAATGAAAATATTGTATAAATAAACAGTCTTCATTAGAAAACCTTTTGTTCGAAAAGCGTTTAAATGGTACAACATTTTTTTTTATCTGAAATGATCGTCATACATTTCGAAAGGTGCAGTTACTGCTGTTTCAGATACATCATCAAGATGTACTTTTATCTGATGATAAGCTGACGTTGAATCTATTTCAGAAAAAAGAAAAAAAGCGAACACTTTTCTTGCTAAGATTTGAGATAAATGAGCCTATAGTTGGTATCGGATATCGATCGTTTTTTGTAACACGTTTCAAAACACTGTAATTAGCAACACTGTGATGATAGCAGTCAGTTTTGAACAAAAGGCAGGGGACTTTTCTATTCACTTGTACAAGAGGATATCACTAATATTTTTAATATTTAAAATTTTCATCTTTTTTAATTTTCAGGAGATGCATATAATTCTGGCAGTAAATAGAACATAGTTTTCAATACATAACCTTTTTCTAAAATCCCCGGTAGTCTACAATCGTGTTTGTTTGAAGTGTTGTAACATTTGTGGGTTTTCTTAGGAATTCACTTACATATTAAGTTATATAAACGTTGTTAAAAATTAGATGCATCAGTCAGGTAGTTACATTTAAGTTAATCTTGCCATATATAATATTAGTATGCAGATTCCCATTTCACATTCTTTACTTTATCTTTTCAAAGATTAAAGCAGGATAAGGGATTAGCGGCGTCTGTAATCACGAATGGTCATATTAAATATCTGTTTAAACAAAAGTTTTCAAAAACCAGATTTTCTTATATTGAATATATATTTTCCCAAATCCAATTCAATTTGGTTTCAATCAGTAGACGGAATGACTTTAAAAAAACATCAATCAGTCAGTTGAATGACATACATGATACACGCTTTGGACGATCATGTCTCGAAAGAGACATGACTGACTGGGCAGAAGATTATCCCGCAGTAGGTTGCCATTGCTTTCTGGTGTAAACTGGTTACTAGCCAAGGCTATAAAACCCAATCAGTCCTATTATTTGACCCATAACTGGAGGAAAGAGAGGGATTAATACCTTCCCCAAGAGTATCTGTGCGTAAGGGAATACAAGGAATTCGACTGGAATTCGAACTCGCCTCCCCGATTTGTCGCTTGAAGTCGATATCCACTGCATCACAACTCACATCCTCCCCAAATTTATAACCAAAACACACAGATGCATTATAGAATTTGTTCTAGCCAATAAGATAAACCACTTCTCCTTCCCATCAGTCTTAATTTGGATACCTCAACGTGTGGTAATGGTTAGCAAGCTTGTCTCCCTAGAACATGTTATAACTGAGTAGTGAGTTATATCTTCACTGGGTACCCTATAATTTCGACCTTATGCCACATCTAAACGTCGCTTGGTAAATCAACTTAGATTGGGCACCTCGACGTGGTGAAATTGTTAACAATATTCTCGATATAACCTCTTATAACTGAGTAGTAAGTTTGATCTTCACTGGGTATCTTATACTTTCGATCATGTGCCACATCTAGGCGAGGATTAGAAAATCAGCTTATCAGACTTAGTTCCGTTCCTTCTTGTCTTTTAGCCAACACGCCTCGACCACTTGTTTGTATCTCTTTTCGTATATTTCTAGTTTGTGAACTTTTTGCCTTATTTAGGTTGCTTTGCCTTATTTCTGTTGCTTTGATTATTTAGGTTGCTTTGCCTTATTTAGGTTGCTTTGTCTTATTTCTGTTGGTTTGCCTTATTTAGGTTGCTTTGCCTTATTTAGTTTGCTTTGTCTTATTTCTGTTGGTTTGCCTCATTTAGGTTGCTTTGCCTTATTTAGGTTGCTTTGCCTTATTTAGGTTGCTTTGTCTTATTTCTGTTGGTTTGCCTTATTTAGGTTGTTTTGCCTTATTTAGGTTGATTTGCCTTATTTCTGTTGCTTTGTCTTATTGCTATCGCTTTTTCTTGCATATATTGTTTGATCAATATTATATTTGCTTTTTTTTCTGTTGCTTTGATTATTTAGGTTGCTTTGCCTTATTTAGGTTGCTTTGTCTTATTTCTGTTGGTTTGCCTTATTTAGGTTGCTTTGCCTTATTTAGTTTGCTTTGTCTTATTTCTGTTGGTTTGCCTCGTTTAGGTTGCTTTGCCTTATTTAGGTTGCTTTGCCTTAATTAAGTTGCTTTGTCTTATTTCTGTTGGTTTGCCTTATTTAGGTTGCTTTGCCTTATTTAGGTTGCTTTGTCTTATTTCTGTTGGTTTGCCTCTTTTAGGTTGTTTGCCTTATTAAGTTGTTTTGCCTTATTTAGGTTGCTTTGTCTTATTTCTTTTGGTTTGCCTTATTTAGGTTGCTTTGCCTTATTTAGGTTGCTTTGCCTTATTTAGGTTTCTTTGTCTTATTTCTGTTGGTTTGCCTTATTTAGGTTGCTTTGCCTTATTTAGGTTGCTTTGCCTTATTTAGTTTGCTTTGTCTTATTTCTGTTGGTTTACCTCATTTAGGTTGCTTTGCCTTATTTAGGTTGCTTTGTCTTATTTCTGTTGGTTTGCCTTATTTAGGTTGCTTTGCCTTATTTAGGTTGATTTGCCTTATTTCTGTTGCTTTGTCTTATTGCTATCGCTTTTTCTTGCATATATTGTTTGATCAATATTATATTTGCTTTTTTTCTTTTTATTGTTTTTGTTGACTGCAAACTATGTCAATACTATTTGTTGAATATTTTTTCCAAATTAATTTAATCAGAGTCAATTATTCTACATCCCGCTACAAGGCAGATGAGAGTGTTTTAAGAAGTGGTTCAGAACAATTATATTCACTAGAAAAAATGATAATACACAAGGAAGAAACAGGACAATTTCGCTAGAAAAAAGGAAGAGAGTACTGGATTGCTACGTGCTGTCCGTCCTTCAATATGGCAATGAATGCTGGACAATATCAGCAAAGATGAAGAAAAAACTTGAAGCAACGGAAATGTGGTTCTACAGAAGGATGCTGCGAATATCATGGATCGACCATGTGAGCAATGATGAGGTCTTGGAAATTATGGAAACAAAAATATTGAGCATCAGGAAGAGACAGCTGATGTTCCTGGGACCTGCAATGGAGAAGGAGGGCTTGGAGAACCTGATACTAACATAGAGGGTAAAAGAGACAGGGGAAAGCAACGGATAATATATTTGAAGGACATAATCGGGTGGATGATGGAGGGGGGATTGCATGGTGTAACAGGGGAAGGCGCGCTCAGAGCCACCAGGGATAGAGAAACGTGGAAAGCCATGATCGCCTACGTCCTGAAGGGTCATGGCACATAGAAGAAGAAGAATACCCACGACATTTTATTCTGGTAGCTAAGCTACATATAAACATTTTCAGAAATAACGAGTCAGTCGTACCTAATGCAATCTAATCAATTTTTCCGTGCCATGAGAGATCCGATTTCCTATTTTATTTGATTTGATTTACATGTGGCTAAAATTTGTTTGTAATCTTGCTTCCTGAGCTGTTTGCGCTTTATATATTCTTGCCTTTATCTGCATTAAAAATGCCTGTGCTGTTCATATTTGAAGTGCTTGCTTCTATCCAGTTTGATCTGAGTTTTTTTTTTATTTTGGATTTTTATATCTGTAATATAGTGATGGTAAATTAAAAAGTAATTTGGTTTGGTTTAGTTTGGTTTAAGTTTATCGACTCATCAACCATTTTGATCATTTAAGAGTCAGTCTTTGCATATTGGGATCACATTTTTTTAATATGGTTCAATTGTCTTAATGTAGTTGCACATGATATTTCATTCAAAAAAGTTTTGTTGGTAACATTTTTCATTCAAAAACATTTTGTTGGTAACATTTTTCATTCAAAAACATTTTGTTGGTAACATTTTTCATTAAAAAAAGTTTTGTTGGTAACATTTTTCATTCAAAAACGTTTTGTTGGTAACATTTTTCATTCAAAAACGTTTGGCTGGTAACATTTTTCATTCAAAAACTTTTTGTTGGTAACATTTTTTCATTCAAATACGTTTTGTTGGTAACATTTTTCATTCAAAAACGCTTTGTTGGTAACATTTTTCATTCAAAAAAGTTTTGTTGATAACATCTTTCATTCAAAAACGTTTTGTTGGTAACATTTTTCATTCAAAAACGTTTTGTTGGTAACATTTGTCATTCAAAAATGTTTTTTTGGTAACATTTTTTCATTCAAAAACGTTTTGTTAGTAACATCTTTCATTCAAAAACGTTTTGTTGGTAACATTTTTCATTCAAAAACGTTTTGTTGGTAACATTTTTCATTCAAAAAGTTTTGTTGGCAACATTTTTCATTCAAAAAAGTTTTGTTGGCAAATACTTTCATAACATTTTGACCTCGGTTTGGGGGTTAACTATTTACCCATAGCTGGGAACCTAACAGGTGCTACCACTCTGGGTTAGGGCGGACCTGGGAACAACAGCAATTAAGAGGTGGTTCCACGCTCCTCACAACCTCCCAATCAGAGGCCTTGCTGCCGGATGCAGTTTACCGTCATATCCAGGAACATTAAAATGTAGTCACAATTTTGTATTTACGCGGTAAAAAAAAACAGGGAGATGTCGACTCACGACACCACACGTACGCATATGACGACAAGTAACTAGCTGTGGGCAGCATTACATTGTTCAGTCGAGTAGCAAGGTGAAACGATACCAGGTGTGGTCAGGCGTATGTACGCTTTACTCAACGGTTGTACCATCAGAGAATAACGTACCTTAGTGCGCTTGTGCAGGCAGAGAAATTTCTCGTTTTTCGGGAAGTGGTCGTAGCTTATCAAGGACAAATCTGGGATAGTTAGGGACTAGTTAAAGAGAATCTCTTCCTAGGGACGAACTTGGTCGCTGAATTGTGGCAGAAGTAATTGCGTAGAGCGTCTGATCATAACAATGCCATATTGGCGACGGGTGACTACGAACGAAGGCATTTTTGAGGCGTTTCGGTTCTTTTTCAGGACCTCTTCCCCAGGAATCCCTAACTGATTCCTGTTCAGTTCGACGCCTAATTATCTGATTTTCGTGCTTTTGAGGTGGTTGGGTGCAAAGGAGCCATCACGGAGAAGGAAATTTTGCGAAGTGCTGAAGCAGGTCGGTAGAGATAATTTTTTAGGAATAGATGGTCTACCTTTTGAGGTGCACTTGAGGCAGTCGCCCTTATTTGTTCATCTGCTGGTACTAACGTTGAACCATTGGTTGAAGAATTGGAATATACCCCAATGTGTGACCAGAGATGTTGTAAAGTTGTTACGTAAGAGCAAAAACAGTGGAGTCGAAAAACTTTTGCCTTTTAACTATGTTTATTGCCAAATTGAAGAGTTCGGTTAAGATCATAGCAAACCACTTGCAGCTTGTCCTATCTAGTCTGACTGGTTCCGAGCAGACTAGTTCTCTGTGGGGCAGGACTATTCAGAACAACCTTCATTAGGTTCACCTGAACATTGCAAAAGTCGACGGAGAAGCCGAGCTTATCAATTTGGACCGGTCCAAAACATTTAATAAGTTAGACCATCGATTTCTCGAAGCTGTTCTCATTTCTACCCGTTCCCCGCATTAAAGAAGACCGTGTGTTACATCTCTTTCAAGTGGGGGAGAAGAGTAAATATCTCTCGGTCTCAAGTCTTCGGCTTGGTCCAAAATGCCCAGTTAAGACCAGTTTAGATCGGTTTTGAACCTATCCGTACGCGCTCAGGTTCCACACATTAAAAATGACCTTGTGTTACATCTCTCTCAAGTGAGGAAGAAGAGTAAATATCTCTCGGTCTCAAGTCTTCGGCTTGGTCCAAAATGCGCAGTTAAGACCAGTTTGGATCGGTTTTATACCTATCCGTACGCGCTCAGGATTTCCCACATTAAAAATGACCTTGTGTTACATCTCTCTCAAGTGAGGGAGTAAATATCTCTCGTTTCTACCCGTACTATCGCTCCTGGGTACGTCACTTGTATGAGCCCCCAGAGAGTTTTGTGTAGGTGAATCGGATCAGGTTAATATTTGTCACTTTCTAGATCTATTCGCCAAGTTCGCCTGCTTTTGTCGATGCGGAATCACCTTGCCTGGTGGTAAAATTGCGGCAAATTATTCTGACGATGTGTTTGTGTTTGCAAAGAGCACCGCCATAATAGATAGCAAAAAAATATGACGGTATGAGAAGGTGACAGAGGCCAAAATAGAAGGCGATAAATTTGTTAGATTGCAGTTGGGTGAGTGGAAGTGATTTAATCTTTTCATGCCCTTCAGATGAACGGACGGACAGGTCAAGGTATTTGGTTCGGTCCAGACCTACGACTAGATATGAACTGTTCACAGTAAAGTCGAAAAAGCAGTTCATCTGTGGACTCGAAAGAATCTTTCTCTAAGAGGAAGGTTAAGTTTTGTGATTATCATATCTACGCGATTTCCTTTCATCGGCTCTCCATTCTTCCACTCTCGTATGCCGAACTGCCGAAATTGGTTCGAGTCTTTTTTTTTTTTGCTTCCTTTGAGGATCCAAGTCTCTTATAGTATATCGGAAGATTTGCAGCCTCTAACCAATCGAATTCGGTCTGGGAATGCTGAGGGATGAGATTTGTCAACATACGCTCCGCTAGAACTTCCGAGAATGAATGTGTTTGCAAGGGGACAGATATGACGAATTCCGAAACGAAGACACCCGACGGAAAATGTGCATACAGGTGAGGATGACGTCTTCCGGCGTCCTCGAGCTGAATGCTTCTTTTATCGGGGGTGCCAGAATACGCTTCCCTTCCTCTTATTGATGAGAGATCGACTTGCTAACACAAGAGCGTTGTCTCCAAGATCATTATATAAAGTGTTAGTAAAGGGACTACTAAAGATTTATCTAGCTAGTGTTTCAAGGAGCCCTTTTGACCTAGAATCGTTGTCAAATACTCCTTAAGAGAATATTGCTTTTTCAGCCTGAGAAATCATCCCAGCCCGTTCAAAGATAGTTTAGGAAAGCTTGTCGTTTAAATTTATTATTTTGAGCCGTTTTGGGTTAACTTAGCTAAGTTATGTAAGCGACTAGACCCATTTATTTTTATCTCTTCATTGTTGTTTTATGTCTCATCCCTCCCATCTATTAGGTGAAATTTCGCAGTTCTATGGTGGGTGTGAGACATTTTCGGAATAACAATTTTTTTTCGTTTTGTCTCTTGCACTGTTTCGCCCATTTAACTGAGATTTTTCGTTGCAGTTTTTTGTTTTTGTGGGATAGGGTATAATAAAAACGTTTTTTAGTCTTGGAAATATTTTCTTTCAATTGAGGATTAGTATTTTGCCCCTTCCCCAACAATTTTACATTAAAATATTGTAGAAAGTAATTAAAAATATTAATTCTGGACTAGGAGTTTCATTTAGGCTGTGTGGTGCGGTTAGGAAGAGTAAATGTAATGTTTTGGGGAATGGAGTACTATATGTACGGATGGATCAATGGGAGAGACTAAGTAGTTTTAATTTAAAACTAGTGAAGACCAAACTTCCCCAACCTCTTTTAACCTTGTGCCGCATTTGTACTTTTCTATTTCATGAATGATACTTTGCTCTATGATACTTTCTTAATTAGATTGTTTCTATTTTCTTATAAGTTCAAGTCTCACCACACTCCAGAGGAGATTTAGTCGTTCTGCTCGTTGGAACTTTGCATTTCTGCGTTTGAAGAACTGTTAATTTTGTGTTAAATTTATAATTTATTTGTAATTTTTCTTACTTTTTTGCTGACAGCTGTTTTTTTTTTTTTGTCGTTTTTAGTTTCTGCCCACCCCCGGCTTTAAGCTTATTTTTACATCTATTTTTCACTGGACTATTGATTTATTTTTCGTGTGCATATTATTGTTTTTTTTTTTTTGTACCTACCCAACATAAAATGTCATTTGTTTTTTGGTGTCTTTATTCTTTTTTTACTTTTGTCCTTCATCCGTGCACGGCAGAACGGATGTTTAATTGTAGTTCAACTTTTCCTTACATTTTGTTTATTGTATAAGCTATTTGTTTTGTATTCACATCGTGAAACGACGGCCATTTTGTTTAGTTGGTAAGACTTGATATTTTTCACGTCTCTTTTTAAATTATCGTTTTGTAGTAGTTTGTTTTATCTTGCTGTTTTAAATTATAAAAAAAAAACATTTTACGTTGTTTCATGTAATTTTCATTCGCTTTTTTAATCGTATCGTTTGAGTGAATTTATTCTTTTTAGTTTATGTTTTTTCTTTTTCTTTTTGCATTTCTGAGTCGAAAATTTTATTTTCCTCTTTGCAAAAGGAATTTAATTTTTTTAATTTGTATATATTAAGTTTTCACATCAAACTTTTTTGTTAAACTAGATTGCGTCGGTCTTTTGTTTTGTATTTTGTTTTTTCGTTTGTTACGTTAATTATTTTTGTGTGTGTCATTGTTTAAGTTTATTTCTTTTATTTTCGTTTTGAAAAGGAAATTGTTTCCTTAAAAAAATTAAAGTGTGAGACACATAAAACTGGCCGAGTTATTTAAAAATTTCGGGTCAAAGAATGTAGACCCCCCACATCGTGATGAAGATTGAAAATCAGTCGACTATGGCTTCTGTGAGTGTATCCGTTACGAACAATAAGGAAGAAAAAATTGAAGAGATAATGTATGAAGACCAAGAATGGCCAAAATCATGAAAATGACTGGCCATCTGAAACCAGGAGCAACAAAATTGACCGGGAAATTTTCCTCATGCTGGAACCTCCCCCTCCCACCGAAGTGTATAATCAACATGACGTCGTTTCTCAGAAGAACGAAGAGTTGTGCACATCTTATGAAAGATGTGGGATGTATTTTTGCCTCCACGTACTAGCAGTGAAACCGTCTCCAATGTAGGTTTAATCGAAAGCAACCTTATGCTAAGAACTAAATACTACGATTCCACAATTCTTATGGAAGCACCTGATCGCCTATTCAGCTCAATTTGGTTAGATACTCAGTCCTACCAACGACCACCAGAACAGGGTATGGAGCTTCGAGATTGTTAGATCGTAAAACCCTCAGCTCTATCTCCAACTGTGTGAATGTAGAGGGCCGAGAGAATCGACAACGCAGATATTGCAGTTTTAGCCTGTTGAACTCTTCAAGCTTCTTGCTTTCCAACAAAATTTGATTTCCATAAATTCAGTGGTAATCGTTATCTACAGTCGTGACGATTTCTTTTTATTTTCCTTCATCATGTTTTTTATCTTATTCTTTCACATTCAGTAATCCCTTGTTTTCTTAGTGGTTTTATTGCCTTTCTTGGTGTGACATTATAAAAAGAAAAAGTGCTAGTTAATGCCGTAGATTTTGTGAGGTTCCATCCTATGTAAACCGTCCAAATCCATTGTTAAAAATATAAAACTGACATAATTGTAATGACATCATCCCCATAAATATTAATGAACATATATTCAGACTGTTTCAGGTCGTGAGACTAGAATTGATTTCAGTTATGCATAAATCCAACATTGGTGCTGGTCCACCTGAATCTAAGCGCAAATTAACATTAGCAACATCAAACATGTCAAACCATTCCTTCTGCCAAAAAACTGAATAACTACGACCCCGAAATATCAAAAACGGTTCACGGAGGGAAAATATCGATCAAAGCAGATGCTCGTACTTTGGAAATTAGATCGGCTTTTTTTTTTCGATTTTCTGTCATTTTCGTTTGTCGTAAATCTTTTTTTATTTTTCTGGTCTGACACTGAATTCTACTTCTGACTGGCACCTCAGGTACGAGCGAGATATCTTTTTACGTGATGTGTTTATAAGGCCTAATTCTAGCTTTGTCTAATTGCAAATTCCTTCGTGATTGACCGGTCACAGATACGTCAGATCAATTGACGGTTCTTTCTAAATCTAGTAGACACAGGTTCAAATTCTTTTGGAGGACGATATATTTTCGTAACAAGATTTCTTGATTATTCACGCTGATAGATACCTGTAAATATACTGTTTAACTGTGAAAAAACTATTTATTCAAAATAATGTTTGAACAAATATATAATCTCAACATATATCTCTTAAATGACGTGACTTAATTTCCTTAAAAGCACATAATTTGTTAAGTTAACTTTTTTAAAAATGTTGACTAGTTACTATGACGTAATTTATAATTGTAATGTTTCTCTATTAGGCAATTTTTATCTTATCGAACATCTTTTCCGATGTGAGTAGGACTATGACTTTAACCTAGTCATCTGACTAGCGAATGGAATATATATATATATATATATATATATATATATATATATATATATATATGAAACTCCAAGTCGAGTGTATAATTCAAATATTTAATTGGATTTGTCGCTAAAAAATCTGCTGATCGTAACTGTAGATACCTCCAAAATACTTTTAAAATTCAGAAGTAATGTTAAACTAGCCAATAACAGGAAATTGTACGTTTCCCAACAGTTACACGAATGTAGTGGAGGTAAATTCAGAGTAATGTCTATCTACTAAAATGCAGATTGACACACTCATGATCCAGGAAGAAATATTTGTAAAAAATACAAGCCTTCCTTCTACAAAACGACATGAAATCATACGACACACATACACACTAAATTTAAATGCGCTAAAAGAATAAACATTCGCAAACCATTGCAAAAATTAGTATTCCAAAAACAACAAAACGAACGGGATGACCCATAGAATTAAATCAAAATCGCTGAAAACAATTTTAAAGTTTAAAGATGAAATCAAATTTTGCAAGTCAATTTTTTTATGTCCAACGAAAGGTGCATAAATTTCAAAATGGAAAGATTTAACGAGAGAGTATGAAAAAAAAGAACAAAAAAAAACAACAAACAAACACGCACGCATATGAACTTTCTGACCTCGCCGAACATTTATTTATATATACACGATATTTTCTGCCATCAGAAAGACGGACGAATCTCGATACGTAATGTCACAGGTTTATTCACCTGAAGAGTCAACTTTGTACTCGAAACACGTGTAGCAACCCAAATATCATTCTGGATACTTAACATATTATACAGAAAGCAAGTAATATTGATAACAGTAAATATTTACATTAAACAAAACGTTCACGGCTTCTCGGACTTCTTTGTTCGTTACCAATTTCTCTCAATGGAACATCTTTTATTTCTGTTAATATATACATATAGGAGGGTGTGGGTATGTTGTTTGCAATATTTATATTAACAAGTCAATTGTCAAGCGGTTTTCACACCTTGTGTCAGTAATTCTTTTCGTGGGAATTTGTTCTTGCGATTACTTTTACTCTCATTATCCTAACGTACGCAACGCCCTGCAGATAATTAAATAGTAGCATTATACATGCACATAACCGAATAGAGAAAATAAATAAATGAACATTAATACTTGAAGTGAGTTTATTTTTCCTTAAGTATGCAATCACGGGAGACTACAGTTTTCATGACACACTATAAAAGTATAAAAATACACTTTTTTTTTTTAGAAATATATATATAAAAATAGTTTTATAAAAATATACAATTTTTGAAGAAAAATGATTACTATAACAAATTTTTAATGCCATGATACATTTTTAAAGGAAAATAATTATTACCAGCAAAAAATTTTGTAATACAAAACTAGAAAACATCTTCAGTTTCCCAAAATAAAAAAAAATAACAAATTATGAAAATGTGACTAAATCAACATTTTCGCTATAACCGAACATTAAGAAAAGTACATTAAAGCCCTATTTGGCATTAAATAACCCACAGTGGTTTGGTTGATATGCCATCAAACAAAACTCAAAGTGAAACAAGTTTAAAAATTTTGAAACCAGTTGATGTGAAAATATTTCTTCATCTATGCCGATGCTTCTTTTCGTTGTCTTTTTCTTTTTTTTTTTTTTTTTTTTTTGACAATCTTTTAATTCGTTTCCAACCAAACAAGGTTTTCTTTTATGCATTGGATTAAAAATGGTGGTGACGTACTCGGTAAACTTTAATATATAAGCATTTTTAACCCTCATCGTTCTCAGTGGAACGTAGACCATCAATGACCCATTGCCATCGACAATAGGGTCGTTGAAGTTTGTCTTTTATAGAGATAGGGGTGTTGACCCTACGCAAGCCCCTTTATCCTCCACGAAGGGTAGATTGCTTGCCAAGCAAGGCTATCAAACCCACTATGTCTTAGTATGTAACCTATAGTTGAATGGAGAATATATGGATTGATAGCATTTTATAATGATATTTACGCGTAACTGAATGCAACGAATTCAACTGGAATTCAAAATCGGTTCTCCGATTTCTCATTTCGGGCTGATGTCGACTGTATCACAATGCACATTCATTTAAGCACTGTAAGGGGTAATTAAAATAGTCCACCAATTGAAATTAAATAAACCGTCTTTACTTCTGCACCATATACCTATACATATGTATGAAGTTACGGAGGAGAGGGACTCAGATTGTGGTTTCAAGCTGAGTTCGTTACGTCCAAATACCTTGGGAAATCTTATGATTCTGTCTGTTCTCTCCGACCAGCTATGGGTTATAACATGATAGAATTGTCCTATAGCATTGGTTTGCAACCTAACCAGAAAGTAAACATCTCTGAATTAAAAACATTTATCTAAGAATGACATAATCTCTCCAACCCACAGTTGACAATAGGCCAAGCGTAGAGACATGGTCAGTCAGGGAAGGGATCAGGGAATAAGATGACGTTGTATTTTGATATATATCCAAATACACACACACATATTTTATATATATATATATATATATATATATATATATATATATATATATATATAAAAAGGATTAATTCAAAGATGTTGAATGGCCATTTCGATATGAAGATCCCCACGGGGGACGACACATCACCTCAGCAACAGAAAAAACCTTTCAAAAACTGGAGAAAAATTAGTCTACTTTTCCTTTTTAAATAGATTGCAAAGAAATTAAAAAATAAATAATAAAATAAAATAAAATAAAAATAAAAATAAAGGGAAAGAAAAAGAAAAAGAAAACGAAAAAGAAAAAGATAGAATAAAATCAAATAAATAAGAAAAAAAAATTGACATCGTCTGGGTTCGCAAAAAAAAAATATATATATATATATATATATATATATATATATATATATAATATGTCCTTCGCAGACAGATCTGTTTCGCTTTATCACATCTCATCAGTACGGTTAGACATCCGATTGATATTTACCCAGGATTGAAACCCGACCAAATTGGTGTCAGTTGGCGATTCCGCCTCTGATCTATAGGCGCTCGGTAGAAGGAGGCAGACTTCTATGCTAAATAAAAAAAGAAAAGGGAGATCGAATGCGCAGACCAAATCAGCAGTTAACTCCTATTCTTTACAAAAACAATATAACTTGATAATAAAAACAACTCTCTCTCGAAGAAGTCAATGTATATATATTTCCAGTGTGTTTACTTCGCCGGCGAATGTGACACAAGGTAAGTTTAAAATGAGTTTAAAGGCAGCAATGTAGGAATATTGCTCTGGCCTACTTAAGGAGGCCTCGGACATTGGGCAATAAGCCACACCACCGCCCCTCTCGAAGGAGAGGCACAGTAGAATACGAAGAAGAATGCTCTCCGATTAAAAAAAAAATTCCAGTCTCAAGCAGGTTTGGTTTCCAAATAGAGACGGTCTTTGAGTTTCCCTGCCAATCATTACCATAATCCTCATGAAAATATTGGTAAAAGTGCCATCTGCATTATCTCGATGCCTAGAAATAGCTTCTTGTTAGAGAAGGTTTCTATTGGTCAACACACGCTTCGTGGAGAGAAACTTAATGTTTTCGTTTAACGAGATGTTTCTCAATCAACGTCTCTTCTTTTGCTTGTCCGATTTATTTATACAATGACATTTTGTTTTTTTCTTTCTTTGTTCGCTTTATATTTCTTTCAGTATTTTTCTTTGTTTTTACAAAACACCATAACTTTCTCGTTATTTTAAAAACATTTATTTTATTTTATTTTTTTTTTTTTTGGCTGATGTAATTTTTCTGATTGAATCCAGCGAACAACTCCTTTATCAACCAAAATATTTCCGTTCAGACAGAAATACGTAAGACACGATTATACAGACTTCCTTCTTGAAAAGAGTCGACCAAATCAAAACTTCAGTTATTTAGAATTGGTGGAGTTATGAAAAACAAAACAGCTGCCATTTTTTTTTACTTATTCCTATGCACTATATTCTTCAGATTTTTTACTGATATGATATGTGGCCATCGAATTAAGATTAGTAACTGAACTGGAAAGAAATTCTTATTCCTCCAGAATTTTTTAGAAGTATTTTCTAAAACTGCAAACAAGAAGTATTTGGGAACATTTCCGTTGTAAGAATTTGTTGAATATTTTAATTTCTGTTATAAGCATAGATTTATAGCACATAGCATCAGATTCCTTTTGCCCAGACCATTTATCTAAATGATGATCGAGCTATCTAAAAAGAGAGACATGGAGGAGAACAGAGAATGAATATATTAAAACCAACCTTACACTCAATAATTTGTGAAATGTAAGAACGATGTAAAACTAAATTAAAAATTAACTTAATTTTTCTTTCCTGATATATTTAAGAAAATATGTTTAAAACAATAGTTGCTGCACAAATATACATCAGTTATACACCTACATAATGGCTGGCCACGCGTATTCGAGTATACCCGTCTATTATCGGCGAGCTAATCCTCATTGCAGATAGCTGTTCAGAACCCACCCGTGGTTTGTACTACAATTATATTGAGTGAACCTTAGTTCCAGATTCTGAGACAATGCGCGTTATCAGAGCGTGAACAACAGTCTGAACAAGGCTAGGACACTAAATCCATCGACGACTCCGCAAAGTAAGCCGTCTACCAAATTTCACACACAAGACACGTGGTATGGTTTTCAGGCACTTTCCAAAGGAAAAGCGATCGTCTCCTCCAGTCCGATAACATGAAGAATTCACCTTCCTGACAAATCGACCATAGTGAGATTTGAACTCGGTTCAGAACTTCATGGTCAGAAAGCGAACGTTCTGACCACTCGGCAATATATATATATATATATATATATATATATATATATATATATATATATAGTCATCCGCAGACAGATCTGTTTCGCTGTATAACAGCTCATCAGTATAGTTAGACAGCCGATTGCCTTTTACCCAAGATTGAAACCCGACCGAATTGGCGTCAGTCGGCGATTCTACCTCTGAGCTACGGATGCTCAGTAGAAGGAGGCAGACTTTTAGCGTGTATATTATCATTATACACTCCCAACAGCTGAGAGTGTTTTAATTCATTGCTAAATGAACGATGCGTAGATGCCAGAGTAGCTGCTGCTTTTCAAAGTCTATCCTTTATATATATATATATATATATATATATATATATATATATATATATATTAGAACGTGTATAAACTACAAACTAATACAAAATTATACATTTTGTTTCGGCATTGAGAGAACAGTGTCTCTTCATGTAGTTTATAATGATGATAATAAACGTTTTATTGATTTTTTAAATGTTATAAAGTATAATAATAAATATTCATTGCTCTATTTTTTATATTGAGCACTGCTTTATATTAATGTTTTGAACGTCGCAGTTATTTTTTTCGTCCTTAATCATTTGGACACACACACACACACACACACACACACACACACACACACACACACATATATATATATGTATATCCATATGTATATTTGTTGATATATATATTTTATACGCGAATTATTGAAATTTGAAAAATGAAAAGACAACAAAATAATAAACATATTGCCAATAAGACTGATTTTAAAGAACTAATTCTCAGATAGATTGTTTCCTTTATCAACAAGATGAGAACTAAACAATGAAGTTGGATTTACTCTTCTGGGAATTGTTTTTGTTTTTCCATGTATTGTGTTACCTTTTTATAATAATATCGCTCCAAGCAAATTAGTGCGATAGGCGATGACTATTGACTTTACATTTAAATTATTGGAGATTATAGCTGTCGGGGAAGCAAATAAACGAAAGGCGGGAGGTGTAAGAAAAGAAGCCGTTGGATTAGAATTTGCGTTTACATTTTATTGGTTTCGCAGTAAAAGGTTGGGTCCTAGTTGTTAATCTTTTGTCTCGAGTAAATTCAAATATAGGGGCCACCAGGAAGATAAGTTCACCGGAGCATTGGTTTGCAACCTAACCAGAAGGTAAACATCTCTGAATTAAAAACATTTATCTATGACTTACATAATCTCACCAACCCACAACTGAAAATTGTTATTCAGGGAAGGGACCAGGGAATAAGATGACGTTGTATTTTGATATCTATCCAAATACACACACATTATATATATATATATATATATGTGGGGGGAAGTGTTTGGTGTTCGGCTAATCGGTTTATTATTTCATCCATCTTTAATTTGACGGCTATATGTTTAGCTTCTTGGTTTATCGTGTTAATTGTGTTCATGGTTGCCTTCTTGTAGGATTGTGTGATCTTTTCAGTTATAAGTTTATTGTAGTCGGTGCGTTCCATTGTGTATATGTTTGTAGTTTTGTCAGCTAATATGAATACGTTATTGGAGTTCATTATTTTTTCTTGTCCTCTATAAGGACAAAGCCACTTTCATCCAATTCGACATCATGGACTTCTAACCATCCATCACAGAAAACATATTAAATGAGGCTATACAACTGGCACAACAACATATAAAAATTACAGACGAAGACATTAAAATAATCATGCACTGCCGCAAATCCCTACTATTCTACAATAATGAACCATGGACAAAAATACAAAACCACGACTTATTCGATGTAACAATGGGTAGCTACGATGGAGCAGAAACATGCGAAATAGTAGGAATATTCATTCTTTCAAACCTAGCCAGAATCCTGGATAAAAAGGACACGGGACTATGCAGAGATGACGGACTTACCCTGATAAGAGAATCCAATGATCCCAAATTAGATAGATTTAGGAAAAAAATAGTAAACGCTCTAAAATCCATTGGATTCAAAATAGAAATAAAAGCAGGTATAAAAACAGCAAACTTCTTAGATGTCACCCTTAACTTGGACAAAATTACATATGACCCATACAGAAAAGATAATGACGATCCAACTTACGTACACACATCCTCCAACCGCCCACCTTCAATCATCAAACAAATACCCATGTCAATCAGCCGCAGACTATCTGAAAATTCAACTAACATACAGATTTTCAATAATAAAAGAAAACCATACGACGAAGCACTAAAGAAATGTGGATACAAACAACAACTGCAATATACACCTCCGCAACGAAAAAGCAAAAACAGAAAAAGAAATATCATCTGGTTTAATCCACCATACAACAAAGCCCTCAAAACAAACATAGGTAAGACATTCCTGAATTTAATAGAAAAAGACTTCCCGGTGACAAAGCGATTAGCAAAAATATTAAAAAAAAACAACGTCAAAATTAGTTACAGCTGCACAAAAAATATTACACAAATAATAAAAAGCCACAACAAAAAATCAACAAACTACAATAATGCAATCGAAGAAGCTCAATACAACTGCAGAAACGGAACTACATGCCCACTCCAAAGAAATTGCCAGCAAACAAATATAGTATATAAAGCCAAGGTAAGTGCAAACAACAACACTATGTACTACATCGGTGCCACTGAGGGACCAGTTTAGAAAAGAAATAACAACCACAATATTTCATTCTCCAACAGAAAATACTTGAGCAGCGCTACACTATCAACATACGTATGGCGTCTAAAAGACAGAAATATTTCACCAACAATAAACTGGGAAATACTAAGAAAAGCACCTGCTTACAACAACATTACAAAAAAATGCCTATTTGCCTATATGAGAAAGTAGCAATTATATCTCATACCCCACAAAAGAACTTACTAAACACGAGATCAGAACTAATTTCCAAATGCAGACATGAAAATAAATAACTATTATCACAATTCATACCAAACGGATAAAAAAAACATCACATGTCTCTGCCATAATAAAATTAATAATTAATAAACACTAACAAGCATTACAAATTAGAATTTCTACTATTTAAATATACGCAACCACAAAAAATAATAAAACAAGCCAATAATCGACTTTAAAACAAAAAATAACAATACAGCCTTAAATAAAATAATAGCAATTCTTACCTACCATAGTTTCACACAGAACCCATCAAAAGTACATATGTACGGACGAGAAATCGACATCTATTCGCGCGTTAACATTGACATCGCTACACTATTTGAATACGCCAACCGAATGAGTATGTATGTGTGCAACGGCACACATATACATATATATACAGAACTCCGCACGATTCGCATGTGTATGTTTATGCAAGCCTCAGTGACCGAACGCGCGCACGTGTGTGTGTGTGTGTTCTTGCGCGCGTTGATGGGTGTACAAATGTATATATACATATATGTCTGCGTCTGTCGTGACGACAGATTTCCCCCACTTCCACAAAAATACACGAATATAACCAATTTTTGAAAAAAATTAATCAGTTTGTCTGACGATCGCAAAAGCGTGAAACCCAGGGTTACAAACTCACACACACACACACACACACACACACACACACACACACAAACACACACACACACACATATATATATATATATATATATGCCTATTTACGCTCTCACTCTCTGATTGAGCACTCTGGAAGAATGGTAGACTTTGAAAAACAGTAGCTACTCTTGCATGTACGCATCGCTCATCCAGTAATGGATTAGAGTACACTGACTATTGGGCGTGTATAATGACAATATACACGATAAAAAGTCTGCCTTCTTCTACCGGACGCCTATAGCCCAGAGGTAGAATCGCCGACTGACGCCAATTCGGTCGGGTTTCAATCCTGCGTTAAAAGCAATCGGAGTCTATCCGTACTGATGAGGTGTGATACAGCGAAACAGATCTGTCTACGGATGACTATATATATATATATATATATATATATATATATATATATATTGTTAAATATAAGAGACAAGATGAACAGCAAGAGAACCCGACCAGATTACACAGTATAGAAGAATGGTAGAGTTATAAATGTGCTTAATTGTTTCTGACGAGAAAAAATTCCTACCCCATCACAGTGACCCAAACGTAGCTATGGATTGAATGCAGTCATTTCATTTAAGGTTGTTTGAGAGCGTGATGCCAAAGAGGATCAGTGTGTTGTTTTTAGAAAACTAGTGTCATCTATTATGATGTTAGGTAGGAAAGTTTCTCTATTTTAATTAAAGGAGAGCAGATACGTTTTGGAGACATTAAAACTTACGAGCCAATTCGTACCCAATTCAATCATTGATTGGAGGTCCTTCTCAAGGGTAGCAGCCAGGTTTATTTTGTCAGCCCTGACAGATTTCCTATTGAGACGAGAGTAAATGGTGGTGTCATTATTGTAAATGCCTACTTACGAACTGATTACATTAGGAAGATCATTGATGAAGGTCAGAAAAGCGAAAGGACCTAGGGTAAAAGACTTGAAAGGCGCCTGCGTTCGTATGAAAGAATCTGGAAGCTTGCCCGCTCAACATGAGCTTAATTTCCCGATTTGATAGGAATGATTAGATTAAATCAAACAACCGTTCACTCTTAAATGCTTTCATGATAACTCGAAGCTCGAGCTTCGCCGTTCTTATCAAGAGCCTAATATATATATATATATATATATATATATATATATATATATATATATATATATATTCAGTGATGATCGTTAGCACATCAACTGTAGGCCTGGCGAAGCGAAAGCCATATTGTTTGTCAGAGAGAGGGTTGTGAGATGTGAGATGTCAAACTGTTTTATCACCAATAATGGCCTTGAATAACATAGAACATTTAAGTTATATGTATTATAGTTCTATGTTTACTGTGTGTTAATATTTACTCTTTGATAATGGCTTATGTGAGCCGAAAGCTTACACCCGATAAAAAAATCAACAATTACTGTGATTTTTGTTGTCTTTCAACGATATCACCATCAAGTATATCAGACGGTATGAACGGATCCTACACAAAATTAATAGACAAAACTTGTCTATATTATTCAATGAAACCTGCATTAATGAAAAAATGCTGCCAAAATACACACAATATATATATATATATATATATATATATATATATATATATATATATATATATATATATCTTCTTTTACCGAACACTCATAGCCCAGAGGTAGAATCGCCGACTGACGTCAATTCGGTCGAGTTTCATTCCTGGGTTAAAAGCAATCGGAGTCTAACCGTACTGATGAGCTGTGATACAGCGAAACAGATCTGCTGTCTGCGGATGACTATATATTACTCTATTGAGCCTTGGTTTTAGGTGGGAAATTGTGTGTGTGTACTCTAGACGAGCATTTGTGAGCCAATAGCTGCCTTGTTTCATGTGGAGGTAAGGAATTAATTGAATAGCGGGGGTGGGGAATTGAGGGTTTGCTGTTGTTCAGCACACTTTTGCAGAGCCGCAAGTAATCTTTGGAACCTGACTTGTGAGATGCTATACGATGCTTCGTTTATCTCTGCGAAGAACAGCTTATCATCACTTAGAATACGCTTACAATCGTTACAAGCAGAGACAAAGAAGCACCTATTGCGATCAGACGTGTCGCTCTTGTAAAGAAATGATTCCTGTGGGCGATGGCAGCCGAGTAAGCAGGAGAAAACAAAGGAAATGAACGAGGTTTTATATATATATATATATATATATATAATGTTAACTTCTAACAAAGGACACCCAAATCTTTACTCGAGTTTCACGCTATGGCAATATTCAAATGACTAGAAAAGATCATGAGACCGTGAAAAGACTTGTGCGGTTTTTTATTCCTTACACACACACACACACACACACACACACACACATATATATATATATATATATATATATATATATATAGATAGATAGATAGATAGATAGATAGATAGGTTCTGTCAATAAAACTTGGTAAAATCGATATCTAGTATCTGTCGATAAAACTTGGTAAAATCGGCAATATCACTTAGCTAAGTGACAAAATTTTAATTGCATTAATTACACACACACACACACACACACTCACACAGTGAGAGAGAGAGATATATAGTGTATCGAGGCAGCAAGTAATTTTCTAAACATATGCAGTTAAATATAAGAGACAATGAATGTCTATTGTGTTTAATCATGAGCCGTTCTGAACATCGTATTTTTGCTTTAATTTCAGTTGAAACATTTGGATAATTATTAATTGATTTTCTTCTAAGCTTTCGGCTCATGAGCCATCTTCAGAGAGGTTGTTTGGACTGAAATATTATTACATCGACCATCACCGACGATTTTATTTTGTGTTGACATATATATATATATATATATATATATATATATATTCAACAGTTTTAATTAAGATTTAAATTAAATTAAACAAGTAAGCAGTTGTATGAGAAAACAGTTGTATGGGCGTGGCACTTCGTCCTACAGCACGAATGCTGGTGTCCCACAAGGCTCTATCCTGGGCCCGACGCTCTTACTTATTTTCATCAACGACCTCCCAGATGAGATCAAGTCCCAAGTAGGCATCTATGCAGATGACACTACAATATACTCCCGCACCAGTAAGAAACCTGTCGTGGCGGACAGACATTATCTCGCTGCTGACCTTGAGCAGGATCTACACTCTGTGGTGAACTGGGGCAAGAAGTGGCTTGTCAACTTCAATTCATCTAAGACCAAGCTGTTGTCTGTCAACCATTACAGGCAACCTCTTTTGCCTCCCATAAGCATGGACCAAGCGATTCTCCCGGAGAGTAATACACTACGCCTCCTTGGACTTACCCTGCCCTCAGACCTCAAATGGAACCACTATATTGAATCCATTGCAAAATTTACTGCTAAGAAGGTTGGGTCACTATGTCGATCCAGGATGTTTTTTCCGCCTGAATCTATCCTGCATATATACAAGTCAGCCATCTGTCCGTGCATGGAGTACTGCTGCCATTTATGGTCAGGCGCCCCTGCCGTTCTCCTCAGTGTTCTTGACAGGCTCCAAAGGAGAGTCTGTAATGTGATAGGTACTGATCTGGCGGCTCGACTGCAGCCACTTTCCTCCCGTCAAAATGTGGCCTCCCTTTGTCTGTTCTATAAATACTTTCATGGTTTCTGCTCAGACGAACTTAAGTCACTGATGCCTCCTCAACAGGTGTTTACTCGTGCAACCAGACTGGCAACTGGGTCCCACCCATTCACAGTCAGGTTAGCCAAATGCAGACGACAATTCTACTCCTGCAGCATCTTCTCTCGCACTTCCCGCCTGTGGAACTCGCTCTCGTATTCTTGCTTTCCTGACGGCTACAACCTCCAGAAATTTAAATGCAAAGTCAATACTCATCTACTAACCACTGGACTCTAGCTCTCTCCCCACCCCTGTATAACCTTCCCTTTCTCTCCACCTATGTATCTGTCATCGCACCTGTTTTCTCAGCTTTCTATTGTTCCTTTCTAACTAGTTTGTACTCCTCACTCTTTTCTAATTAATCTTTTTACATTTATGTAGCCCCATTCACATCAGTGGCATTTCCGCCTTGCTCGGGGTGAAATGATTAAAAAAAAAATTAGAAAGTGCTAAATACATGCTTGAAGGAAGGTGAATATTCAACATATAGAGCATTTAGATATTTAGGTATAGACGATCCGCCGAGTACGCCGCTATGGTTTCTACCTGTTCAGTTTCTTTTAGTCAGTTAAGTGGGGTTGTGGAATTCAAAGGGTTTAATTCGTAACAGCTTCACTGTGGTGGATAGGAAAATAAAAATTAAAATGAACCTTATTCTTCACTTTTACAAAATTTCACAATGATGTGTGAAATCCTGGTTTTTCCTAATTAGAAAAAGGATTGACCATATGCTGAAAGAAAAAGTCGGGAGAGGATTTTGCAAGTAGATGTTAAATTGATTTTCTGACCAACAGAATCTGATAGCAGGACTAAAAGTGACTTAGCGATCCAGTGCAAAAATCTGAATTACTATAAAGGCTTTGATCAGATCAGTGCCAGTCAGTCAGTGATAGAAGCAGCAGAGACGACAATCTAAAATGTAACAGAAGCTTCAAGTGACCTAGGGCATTCGTCATCTTTCCCCTTTTTTCTCGTGTGCTGATTCCTTTTACTTCTTCTTCTCCGCCTAAAGACATTCCTACCAAACAAACAAACACTCATACATACATACATACATACATACGTACGCATAAACTCTTTCCAACAAATTACTACTACGAACATTTCTTCAACAATTGATACCCTTAACACATTACTTGTTTCTCATTGAAAATTAACTACTACCTATTCTTGTTATTCTTTTCTTCTAATAAATTTCTATTTTAACATGCAAAATGTATATTTTTATTCTTCCACTCTTCCATACTATTCTACACGAATTCACACATTCCAACCTGCAACCAATCTTCTAATGATGATAATGAAAATAACCTGGTTATTCTGGATAAAACTTGTAAGCTGTTGGGATTATAACACAAGGCCGAATCGAGAAATATTAACCATCTCCATATGGCTTGACCACAATTCACAACTTCAAGCTTTTTACGACATCCTAATTCTCTTAACCAACTCTACCCTCTTAACTCATGCCCCTACAAATCATTGACTTACTTTCAATTGGTTAACCTAACCCAATCCTTTGAATTCCACAACCTATCTTCTTTGACTGGATAGGGTAACAATTTTTATAAATTTCTATATATATAACATTTCCTAACAATAAAATATTTCACTGCTTGATGAGATACTAAGTAGTACCGAAACACAACAGCACGTGTATTGCAGTGACTATGTCTTTATTATAAACACTTAGATGAATATTGCTCTGTTAAGTATCGAGCACTCTTCAAAAAAGAAAATACTACGAACAGGGGACTGTTATATATATATATATATATATATATATATATATATATATATACTTCTAGGTTAAATGGTGGGTTGAACCAGATAAGGAAGAAAAAAAAAATAGAAGCAAAAACAAAAATAGGACAAATATTTTTTAAACTGATCAATAGACACTTTCCAAAAAGCTCAGAACTAAACAAAATTTTTAATAGGAATACAATCAAATTGAGTTATAGCTGTGCTAGTAATTTAGAAAATTTTATAAAGAAACAAAACGAGGAAAATTTAAATAGCATTGTACAAAACAAGATCATTAATAAAGAATGTAACTACAAGGACAAAAATAAATTCAAGGACTTTGTAATACAAAAGAAGTCATGATAAAGCAAAAGTACATGACTTAAATGATCTAAATAAAACATATTTCTGATCAACCAAAGATACTTTTAAAATCATATGGTTTAATTACAGGTCTACATTTTAAAAAAAACTTAAAAAATTGCACAAAATTGGCTAGCCACCTGCGGAAATTGAAATTAAAAGAGTATTGATAAAAAATAACGTTCAAACAAATAATTTCAAATTGTCGGTTGTTTATAGCCATTTCGTTAATCTTGTTATATATATATTGTCATCCGCAGACAGATCTGTTTCGCTGTATCCCAGCTCATCAGTACGGTTAGACTCCGATTGCTCCCTAACCCAGGCTCGAAACCCGACCGAACTGGCGTCAGTCGGCGGCTAGTGCTATTTGGATTTGGTTTTTTAATTTAAGAATTACAAATCGAAAGTCTCACCTGTCACATATCACAACAAAGACCGTAGAACGTATGCGATGGCATTGTTTTATTTATATACAATGGAGAATGTTAGGTTGTAGAGTAATTTTTTTTTTTACTCATGAACGGTTAGAAAAATTTTCTACTACGATCATCACCGTTTTTCACATAATACACTAATGCTTCTGAAGAATAGTGACGTGAGTCAAAAGATTAGACTAAATATTTTAGAAACTTCGTTCATCAACAACTTTCGTTTTTGCAAAGGATTATTAAAAATTTGTAAAGGAAGATTATCAAAGTGAATAAATACAACATGTATATAAGCTTCAATAATATATAGCAAAGGCTATTATCTTCTGCCTCCTGGTAAGAGTCCGTCTCACACGCGTTCCTACACCAGAGAACCAGATGAACACCTTCTTCTTCATGTGCCGTGTTCCGTCAGGAAGCAGGCGACCATGGACTTCCACTTGGCCCTGTCTCTTGTCGCTCTTAATATTTTTCCTCTTGGTATCTCTCCTAAACATCGCCCCGCTATCCAATTACTCCATCCTATCAAGTAAGTATCACTCTGATTTTCTTTGTCTCTTTTTCCTTCTATCCCTCCTGTGAGTACTAAATTCTCCAGGGCCTCTTTCCTCATTACGTGTCCGATGAACCTTATCTGTCTCTTCTGGATGTTAAGCATGATTTTTCTTTCGTTTGGATATTCTTCAACATCTCATTGTTGCTCGCATTCTCACTCCATGTTATCCTCATCATCCTTCTGTAAAACCACATTTATGTTACCTTAAGCCGCTCCTTTGTCCTTGATAAGATCGTTCAACATGAAATTACATACAGAAGGATAGATATCACATAGCAATCCAGCACTCTTTTCTTCATTTCCATTGAGATTTTTCTGTCTCTCAGCACTATGGTTTATCTTTGACATGCGTGTTTGTCCATACAAATACGTCTTCGAATTTCACTGACACACTCTGTCAGAATGCTTCCCAGGTATTTAATTTTCTTTACTTGTTTTATTTTAGGTTCTTCGACACGTAGTTGCCTTTTTGGGGGGCTCCTTTTTGTTGATGACTATACATTCAGTTTTCTTGAAGTTTATATTGTTTTTTTTCTCACTTTTCCTACCTTCTGTAGAAGGTCCCGCATTTTCTTCTCCGTGTCTGCTATCAGCACCGTGTCATCCGCTTATCTTACATTGTTAAGACTGTGGCAGCCAATGCTGAATCCAGGCAGCGGTTTAATTTGTCCCAGCATTGTTTCGTTGTATAAGTTGAATAAATCCGGTGAGAAAACACATCCTTGTTATACGCCCTTTTCTATTTTTGTATAACCGCTGAATTCACTTCCTATCCGTAAATAAGCCATTTGCTGCTAATATAAATTCTTGATTATCTTAACGTCTTTTCCGAAAATGTCGAGTTTGTCAAGCATCTCTATCAAGTTTTTGTGGCGTACTTTGTCAAACGCCTTTGCGTAGTCTATAAATCACAGATAAAGGCCCTACTGCGTTTGTATTGCTCTTTCAGATAGCATTAGAAGTATGAATATTGCATTCTTTATCCGGGTATCTTTAACGAAGCCATACTGTTCTTATTCCTATCTCTGGGCGGATTCTGGAGCGTGTTATGTTCATCAGAATCCTGATGATGAATTTTGTCGTGTGACTCATTAAGCTGAAGAGAATTAAAACACTGAAGAAGCAGCCTTGATCATCATTATGTTTTTTGTTTTTAGATTTTCAGTTTCACATAATGCACTAATGTTTCTGAAGAAAACTGACATGAGTCGAAAGATCAGACAAGGCCATTATAAGAAGTTTACAAACTTCGTATACCAACAACTTCCGTTTTTGCAAAGGATCATTAAAAATTTGTATAGGAAGATAAACAAGGTGAATAGATACAAAATGTACATAAGTTTTAGTAGTAAATAGCGGAGGGCAATTGTCTTCTGCCTCCTAGTACGATTTTGTCTCGCTCGCGTGTCTGCCTCTGTAAGTTTGTTAAAAACCAAAATAATGGCAGTGGAAAACGAAAAATACAAACTTGTGACTAGTTTATTTTGAATAACAAATTTATAATAAAGTAAAAATGAAAAGATAAAAGAATATGACAAAGCATCCTAAGTAAAACTGTGGATATAAATGTCTAAAGGGGTTAGCAAATAATTTTTCTAGATGAATATATTATAAAGCTTACGGTGCTATTCTCAGAAGGAAAGAAAGTTGTTCTTCTTCTATGTGCCCTGTCCCTTCAGGACGTAGGTGATCATGGCTTTCCACGTCTCTCTATCCCTGTTGGCTCTTAGCACGCCTTTTCCTGTTACACCATGCAACCATCGTTCCATCATCCACCTGATTAGGTCCTTCAAATACGTTATCCGTTTCTTTCCTCTGTCTCTTTTTCCCTCTATCTGGCCTGTTAGTGTCAGGTTCTCCAAGCCCTCCTTCCTCACTGCCTGTCCCAGGAACTTCAGCTGTCTCTTTCTGATGCTCAGTATTAATTTACTTTTTGTTTCCATCATTTTTATGACCTCATCATTGCTCACATGCTCGATCCATGATATTCGCAGCATCCTTCTGTAGTACCATATTTCAATTGCTTCAAATTTTTCCTTTATCTTTGATGATATTATCCAGCATTCACTGCCATATTGAAGAACGTAGAACAATCCAGTCCTCTCTTCCTTGTTTCTAGCGAAATTGTCCTGTTTCTTAATACTTTACTCAATTTTGGAATGCTTCCTTCGCTATGCCAATTCACCTTCGGATCTCTGTGTCGCACTTTCCGTCTTCTGTTATAACACTTCCCAGATATTTAATTTTTGTACGTATTTTCTATTATCCCTGACCTGTATTTGGCATATTGGGCTGACCTTTTTTCTGATGACCATGCATTTGGTTTTCTTGCAGTTTATTTGTAGTCCTTTCTTGTCACTCTCTTCAGCTACCTTCTGTAGGATATGTTGTAGTTTCGTTTCTGTCTGCTATCAGCACTGTATCATCTGCGTACCTTAAGTTTAAATTGTGTCAAATCCAGACATCACTTCTAGGGTCTTCAAAATATTCTCTCTGTAAAAGTTGAACAGATCCGGTGAAAAGACACATCTTTGTCTTACGCCCCTTTCTATCTTTGTATATCTGCTGAATTCGTTTCCTGTCCATATACAAGCGGTTTGCTGCCAGTAAAAATTCTTCCTTACTCTTAAGTCTTTCCCAAATATGTCCAGGCTGCCGAGTATCTCCATCAATTCTTTGTGGCGTATTTAGTCAAACGCCTTTGCATAATCGATAAAGCACAGGTAGAAGACCTTCTTCATTTGTATTGCCCTTTCAGAGTGCATCCTAATCATAAATATGACATTCCTAGTTCCAGTGTCTTTGACGTAACCTCACTGTTCTTGTTCTATCTCTGGACTGATTCTGCTTATCGCTCTATTCATCAGGATTGGGACGATCAATCTTGAGAACAGTGTGTAAACAGTCAATACGTGGAGAAAAGTGTTCTCTTTTGAGAATTGTTTTATAATGTTTTTCCCCTCCAGGAAGGCAATATTGCCACTGATGTGCAGTGTGTAAAATAAGAGTAGAATGTTGAGAAAGAGGAACAACTTACAGGGGGGTCAAAAAATAGATAAGAGAAGGATGAGAACCCTGCTGTGAAGAGAGCTGTATGAGAGTAGAGTGGACTGCGTAAAGGTGTTACCATGCCTAAAGCAAGCAAATTTACCAAAGTTGAACGTTCTCGAATTCTAGAATTCCATAAGCAAGGTTTGTCACAGCGGGTATTCACAGCTAAGGTAAATCGCAGTAAAACTGTGATTTGCAAATTTCTAAAGAACAGTGAGAATTATGGAAAAGCAAAATCCTCTGGTAGGTCCCAAAAAATTTCTCCTGCATTGAGTAAGAGAATAAGATGGGTTGTTATGAAAGAGGGGGGACTTTCTTCTAGTCAAATTAAGGCAGTCACCGATGCTGATTGCAGTTCCGTAACAATCAGATGACACTTAAGACAAAAAGGCATGGTAAATAAAAAGCGTAAACAAATTCCTCGGCTGCTTCCACGTCACAAGGTGGACCGCTTAAAGTTTGGTTGTGAATACCAAACATGGGACGTTGAGAAGTGGAAGAAATTTCTGTTTTCTGATGAGAAAAAATTCAATCTAGATGGTCCTGATGGCTTCCAACGATATTGGCATAACAAAAACATGCCTCCTGAAATTTTCTCTGCACGTCATAGTGGTGGAGGATCCCTAATGGTATGGGGTGCCTTTTCTTACAGAGGGACGATGGAGCTCCAGGTGGTGCAGGGTTGTCAAACAGCGGCTGGTTATGTTAGCATGCTACAAAAAGCATCATTGATGATGGAGAGCCATCGTTTGTGTGTGGATGGATGGTTATTCCAACAGGATAATGCTGCAATCTATGCTACAAGACGGACCTTGACCTTTCTACAAGAAAATGGAGTTCATCTCTTGGGACATCCTGCATGCTCACCAGACTTGAACCCAATTAAAAATGTTTGAGGATGGATGACAAGAGATGTTTATCGAAATGGTAAACAATATTCAACAAAAAATTAACTTCGTGAAGCCATCTTCAGAAGCTGGAGCAACATACCCCGCACCTTAATGGAAACGCTTATTTCTAGCATGCCCGACAGAATTTTTGAAGTGATCAAAAGCAGTGGAGGTAGAACTCATTATTAAATTTGGTTGTTGAATGTTTTCATACACATTTTATACATGTTTTGTACAATTTCGTAGAATTTTTGTCTCTGGTCTTATAATTTTGATCATGTGTAAATCGCCTCATTTTATAAAAATGTAAATTTCTAAATAAAACGTTTGGAATATATCTTTTTTTCCATAACCTTTTAGATTGTAGTATTGGTAACCTTAAGTGGTAGGAGTTTAAAATCTATCCGTAAAAAAATATTTCTTTTTAAAGATTTTTAAGTGGTCTTAAAATTTTGATCAGGAGTGTATATGCTAGGTATACAAGATAATCGTGTATTTTTAGGCAAGGAGACTAAGAGAAGGATATATCTGAAAACCTAGAAGTTATCGGAATACCATTCGCCTATCTCTCCAAGCATTGCATGGTAATTCATATATGATTAATACAAGAAATCCTGATGGATTACGTCCTGAAGAAACAGAGAAGTTTAGAAATGATCGGGTGCTTTTACTGTGTATTTAAAGATTCTGGAAAAGATACAAAGATGAATGTTATTGATCTTGACTTATTATCTCCTCTTCTTTTTCACCATCCTTCGAACGTAACACAATCTTCCTGTGCCTTTCATGAAATATTCTTTCTATGGTCTTTCCTATCTGTTACCTAGATTTTATGGATTTAAGCGCAGTACTAGTTTGACGATAGTTTCACAGTGTTATAACTAAAATGGCCAGGCATAACCGTGAGCTAACAGATTCTTCTGTCACTTGTAAAACACTCTTCCAGCTTCTTTCTTTCCAATCTGTTATTCAAAAAAATGAAATGGATTGTCATTCGTTATCTTTTGTCTTCTTAATTCTTGCTTCTTTATTGTTCTCTCTGTTAATACTTTTTTCTCATTATCTCACTCTCAGTAGAAATTGCATTTTAGCTTTGTTTAGGGAGAAATGATTAAAAAAATTAAGTGTTGATAAGAAATTTCAGGTGAATCCTGATGAACTACGTTCTGAAGAGACATAGCAGCTGAGTTTTAGTTTTGTTTAACGGCATATCAACGTCTGTTGGTTATTTCATGCCAAAAGGTGGTGTTTTAAGGTATTTTTTTTTAACTATGTTTGGTTAGAGTGAGAAGGTTGGTTTAGTCAGATTTTGATGAACATTTTTTCTTCTAGTTTTGTGTTCAAAAATGTATTGCTGGTAATAATTTTTCCTTACAAAATGTTTTACGGCAATTATTTTTTTTCCTTAAAAATTATTACAAGTAATGTTTCCTTCAAAAATGTATATTTTTCTATAAAAGTCTATTTTTATGCGTATATTTCTATAAAAGTCTATTTTTATACTTTCATAGTGTTTTGACCCCAATTTGAGTGTTAACTATTTGCCCATAGCTGGGATCCTAACAGGTGCTACTACTCCGAGTCAGGGTGGAAATGGGAACAAAAGCAATTAAGACGTGGTTCCATTCTCCTCACAAGCTCCCAATCAGAGGCCTTGCTGCCGAATGCAGTTCACCGTCATACCCAAAGAAAAAAGTAATATGCATACTTCATAACAGTATGTCTGATGGAATATCGAAATGTCACCATAAGAATGTTTTATTTTGAGAATTACTTTGATATGTTTACCAGAAGCCTAAGTCAACGCCTGATGATCGCATATTGCATGATATTTTTTATCGACGTTTCTTTACTGATCAGTTTGTTCGTAAAGTAATAATGTATTCCAACGCAGTGAATTATCACTAAAACGAATCAGGGTTGAAGCGTACGAAGCAGCGTGTCGTTTGAAGTGCATTTAAAAAATTAACTGTATTAAGACTTATATCTTACTAGCAGTATAGCCCGGCGTTGCTCGGGTGTAATGAAAGCTTTAAAACTAATCCATGGTCCTGGAGCTCAGACTCTTTAGACGCTGGCACAAAAGACTAAAAAGCAATAGTTGTTTCCAGTTAAAGCAAAACTGTAGACTGAAAGAAAAATGAATGGTTGTAAGTCTAATTTTGATTTCCTGGTATCGATATCAAATAAATTTTTTCGTCGTAAACTGAATTTTGAAGGCTAAATAAGTACTCTGAGTAAATAATATCATGGCTGAGACTAAGAACTACAATTATACCTACTTAGAGCCAAACATACAGGCAGATAAACAAACAAACACAAACATCTTGCCTTTTATATATATATATTATCGATTTTCTGCACTATTGTAAGAACTGCAACATTGAAACTTCTGAATATCGTTTCTTATGTCTTTGTCTATGAGTGTATCAAATTTGATTAAAATCGGACCACTCCTTCTATAACCCGATTTTTTCGATTATCGATTTTCAATATTTATCGGGGGTACCTCGATACCAAAACCTAACTAAAAACACTCACATACGTTTATAATACAACTGTGTAAATTTTCAAAAAAATTGGTTCAGGCGTTTTGGAGTCTATAGGTAACAGACACACACACACACACACACACACACACACACACACACACACACACACACACACACACACACAGATAAAGTTCCATTTATAAATAAGTTTAGATTAGATATTGGTAATTGCAGATCAGGAGAATAGTGAAAAACAAAACCATTTGTTATCAGTAAATGAAAAATCAGTGCCAATTTCGAAGCTAGAATTTAATCAGCAGAAGTTCTTGCTTTGTGTCTGTTGGACTATTTTATTACGAAAATGTGTGTCATTCGGCAGGATTCGAACCTGCCGTCCATTACGAGCTATTGATACGTGGAAGGATCATAACTGCAGTTACTTAGTCGGGTAAACAAAATATTATGGCGTAAGTATGCTGCCTTTTGTTATGTCGCGAGTAAGAATAAATAACACAACAACAGGAATAGGTTAATTGTTGTATTCCGTGAAAATAGTATTTACAAAGGTTATTAATATCCAATACAAGAATAGAGGTTAATCGTCTCAACCGTCGCAAGGCGTAGTATGAGCAATGGTTACTTCCGGGTCGTCACGACTGACTTGTCGATACGGCACACTCCCTACCATTACTTTACATAGTAATGGAATAGTCCATTATAGCCGAATAGGCGCGGGCATCCCAACACTTTTGTACACAGAAAAGTTATTTTTCAGCATGACAAGTGAAAGGTCATACCTTGCCAAACAAATCTCCGGAAAATTAGCACTGGGTTTTCTTCCACAGCTTCCATACTCACCGCAATAAATTTTCAATAATTTTGAACATCAGATGATCTGTTTTATAAATTGCGGAACATTTCGAAAAAAAAAAAAGAAATGAATCAGTTGGGAACTATCTTTAACATATGTGCGTTGTGGTCCAGTGGATATCGACGAGAAACCGGGGAGCCGAGTTCGAATTCCAGTTGAATCCATTTTATTCACTTACGCGCAAATCCCCTTGGGAAAGGTATTAATCCGTCTCTTCCCTCAAGTTATGGGTTAAATAACAAGACAGATTGGGTTCTATAGCTTTGGTCGGCAACCAGTCTACCGCAGAAAGCAATGGCAACCTACTGCGGGATAATCTTCTGCCCAGTCAGTCATTCGAGACATGATCGCCCAAGTGTGTGTCACGTATGGCACTTAACAGACTGACACATTTATTATTTTATATTCTTTCTTCTGAAAGGTAATTACTTCCGAACATTTTAAAATTTTAGGTCAGTCATATCAATTTCTAAATTATTAATAAAAATAAAATTTGAAGTATTAAAATGGCCATTCATATCTGAAATGGTTTGTTTGAACATTATTTTTTATCGATACTCGTATTTAAATAGATATTTTGTTTTTAATGAAACAGTATCATGTATTTATTTCTACCGGCCTTATTATTTACGATAAATCTTTATTACGAAAATGTGTGTCATTCGGCAGAGATTCGAAACTGCGACTCCTATCCACGTAGGGGAAGTTACCATGGCACGTCTTAGACATCTCGACCACGAATGACGATCAGTCTTAAACGCAGTCAAATTAAGCTTATAACACAATTTTCAAATTTATCGTAATAACCATCTTTGCTCTGAAATGTATCGTAATGTCAACAAATGTAAACATGTTACGGAAATTAACGAAAAATAACGAAACTGGTTATAAACAAACGAAAATTTGAGATTTGAACATTATTTTTGATCGATACTCGTAATTAAGTAGATATTCTGTTCATAATCAAACTGTATTATATATCTATTTCTACCGGCCTGATTATTTACGATAAATTTTTGTTACGAATATATTTGTCACTACCCTATCCGCATTTCAAATTGTCGGTTGTTAATAACCATTTTCGTTAATCTTCGTTAATTTCCGTTTGAAACCTGCCAAATGGTATACATTTTCGTAAAAAAACAATATCGTAAATAATTAGGCCAGTAGCAATAAATGTACTGTTTAATTAGAAACAGAATATCGACTTAAATACGAGTATCAATAAAAAATAATGCTCAAAAAAATAATTTCAAATTATCGGTTGTTTATGACCAGTTTCTTTAATTATCACACACACAGACACGCACACACACACACACACACGCACGCACACACACACACACACATATATATATATATATATATATATATATATATATATATATATATTGTTAAATATAAGAGACAATGAATATTTATTATGTTTAATCACGAGCTGTTCTAAACATCGTATTTTGGCTTTAATTTCAGATAAAAAGAAAGACAAAAATTCTCTAACATTTGGATAATTTTTTTATTAAGTTGGTTCTAAGCTTTCGGCTCACATGAGCCATCTTCAGGGAGGTTACAGGGACGTTAACATAAAACATCCACTATCAAAGACGATTTTATCTTGCGTGACTAAGCAACTTTGCTAAGCAACGACAACAGTCACCAAATCTGTTAATTAACGTCTGTTAACATTTTGGGCTCTCGCGCGGTGTGATGTCATAGAACCACATTACAAAATTACGGGCTGCGTTTGCTATTTAGTGACTGTTGTCGCTGCTAAGCAAAGTTTTATGTCAACACAAGATAAAATCGTCATTGATGGTGGATGTTTTTATGTTAACGTCCCTATAACCTCTCTGAAGTTGTCTCATGTGAGCAGAAAGCTTAGAATCAACTTAATAAAAAAATATCCAAATGTTGGAGAACGTTTGTGTTTATTTTCATCTGAAATTAAAGCCAAAATACGATGTTTTGAACGGCTCGTGATTAAGCATTATAGACATTCATTGTCGCTTATACTAAAAGTATATGTTAAGAAAATTATCTGCTGCCTCCATACGCTATATATATATATATATATATATATATATATATATATATATGCATTCGTTTATTAATTCTTCTTCCATGTGCTTTGTCCTTTCAGGAGGTAGGCGATCATGGCCTTCCACGTCTCTCTATCCCTGGGGAGTCTTAGCACACGTCCCCCAGTAACATCTCGCAGCCCTCGTTCTGTCATCCACTTGGTCATGCTCTTCAAATATGTTATCCACTGTTTTTTTCCCTGTTTCTTTTTTCCTCTATCCCTCCTTCCTCATCGCCTGTCCCAGGAAACTGAGTTGTCTCTTCCTGGTGCTCAATATTAATTTCCTTTTCGTTTCAATGCTTTCCAACACCTCATCATTGCTCACATGCTTGGTCTATGATTAATTATTAAGCTTAAATAAGTTTACGGTAGATAAATCTGTGTCGCCATATTTCTCATTAGTGTACATTTGTATCGAGTCTGTCTTCAACGTTTAACGTCTGCAAAAAGTGTTTCGCTTAATAATGACAGCATATTCATATCGTGAGCATGCAGTTATGATTTTTTTTTTTTACACAAAACCGCGCGAATGATAATGGAAACGAAGCTTCACGGTGATATCAAACTGCGTTTCCAGACCGAAGACAGCTGAGTCATTCAACCTTTGCTGCTGTGTATCGTCGCTTTACTGAGACGGTATCCTTAGTAACATTAACTATGGATCGACAAAAAACCGAGAGCCGCTTGTACGTCTGACAACGAAGAACACATTCTACAGGCTGTCGGGGAAGATTCAGGTATCAGCATATTCCAAGTGGTCCTAGCATACCGTACATCTCACAGTACTGAATGGAGGGCGCTTAAAGAACAGCTCCTGTATCCGTATAAATCGTAATGTGTACAGGGACTTTCGCCGTCTGATCACTCACCACGGGAGAACTTTTGCCGATGGTTTATTATACAAACTGCCGATCCATTGCTTGTCTCTTTAGTCCTATTTGCGGACAAGTCAATATTTAGAAGAGTATAAGCATTTTTTATACATTCAATTTGCGCTCTCACACCCTGATTGAGCACTCTGGAAGAATGGCAGACTTTGAAAAACAGTAGCTACTCTGGCATGTATGCATCGCTCATTTCGAAATGAATTAGAGCACTCTGGCTATTGGGCGTGTATAATGATGATGTATACGCTAAAAAGTCTGCCTTCTTCTTCCGAGCGCCCATAGCCCAGAGGTAGAATCGCCGACTGACGCCAGTTCGGTCTTGTTTCAATCCTGGGTTAAAAAGCGATCGTACTGATGAGCTATGATACAGCGAAACAGATCTGTCTGCGGATGACTATATATATTGAATGTATAAAATGCTTATACTCTTATAAATATATATATGCATATTCTAACCACACTGATAAGCTGCGAAACAGGCCTGTATGTGAATGACTAACATATTATGCGCTCATTAGGATTGAGGTCTCTAGAGAAGAAACTTTTTAAAAACAGTTTCCACTTCTGCGATATATGCGTGACTCTTCAGAAATGAATTGAGTTCTTGCGATGACTGACGTGTGTATATACTGCTTATATACAATACGTTAAAATTTCCCTTCTCTGGTTCCCTACACCTATGGCTTAGAGAGTAGCGACTACGACTGTCATCAAATCGGTTGAGTTTCGATACCGGCCGGAAGCAAGTTGATGTGTTTAGCCACACTGATGAGCTGTGATACAGCAAAACGGGCTTGTATTAGACATCCACATACAAGTCTGTTTTGCTGTATCACAGCTTATCAGTGTGGCTAGACACATCCACTTGCATCCAGTAGGGATCGAACCTAGACCGACTTGGTGTCAGTCGGAGTCCCCTACTCCCTAAGCCATGGGCGCATGGAATGAGAGACGGGAAATTTTAACGTGTTATATATATATGCGGTTTATACACACGCCAGTCACCGATCGAACTCAATTCATTACTGCATAGTATATATATATATATATATATATATATATATATATATATATATATATATATATATATATATATATATATATATATATATAGCCTTTGAGATTTAAAAAAGAAATCAATCAACCTGCGGTCGAGAGCGAAGGAACATTTACTCGCCCCCAAATCATTTTACTCGACCGACTCCATTTTCTTAAGAGTTGTCTATTTGACTTTGTTTTTATTAAGTTTTAACATCATGATATGCTTCTTTTAACATCATGATATGCTCTTTTTTTTTTTTTTTTTTGGCAACTGAGTGAAGGTACTTAAATTCGTAGTTTCTTTCTTCTGTTTGACTACAACCTCCATCTCATAGATGATAAAAAATAACAAATCTGATTTTCACAACGATTTTCTATAAAAAAATTTACGTACTTGTATAATTTGTTTTTCGATGCGTGGTTAAACGAAGTATGCATATTTTCTTCATTCATTCAAATATTCGTTTTTACTTTTCGTAAGCGAGGAGGAAATATAAAAAAAATTCTAATAATCTATGAGCGTCTTTAATCATGGCGACAAGGACATTTTGGCTCTAATCTGGAAGCGTTAATTAAACGAATGTTTACACTGACCAGGACGATAAAAGCCAAGTGTTCAATAATGTTATTGTAGGTCATTCTAAGTAACTTGTGAATTTTCAATGGCATACTTTTGAGTTGTAAAAGGAATCAAATTTCCTTTTTCTATGTTTTTTTAATCGATCACGCGCGTGTAAAGCAATAAACTTTAATCGCCCAATTAAGTTTTTAATCGACTGAGTCGTTCGGACGAGTGAAATCTCAGAGGCTATATATATATATATATATATATATATATATATATATATTTCTGTAACATTGCTTAAGTAAATAAAAATTCGTTTATCCTATGAACGTACCATTTATATATATATATATATTTAGTGTACCTAAGCAGCAAATAATCGGTGATGGTGGATGTTATTGTGTTACCGTCTTAATAACCTCTCTGAAGATGGCTCATGTGAGCCGAAAACTTAGAACCAAATTAATAAAAATTATCCAAATGTTGAAGAATTTTTGTCTTTATTTTCAACTGAAATTAAAGCCAAAATACGACTTTTAGAACGGTTCATGATTAAATATAATAGACATTCATTGCCTCTTATATTTAACAATATATATATATATATATATATATATATATATATATATATATATATAGTCATCCGTACTGTTTCGTTGTATCACAGCTAATCAGTACGGTTAGATTCCAATTGCTTTTAACCCGGGATTGAAACCCGATCGAATTGGTGTCAGTCGGCGAGTCTATCTCTGGGCTATTGACGTTCGGTAGAAGAATGCAGACTTTTTAGCGCGTATATTATCATTATACCCGCCCAATAGCCAGAGTCCTCTAATCCATTACTGAATGAGTGATGCGTTCATGCCAGAGTAGCTACTCTTTTTCAAAGTCAACCATTCTGCCAGAGTGCTGAATCAGGGTGTGAGAGCGTATATATATATATATATATATATATATATATATATATATATATATATATATATATATAGGAATGAGGTGCACCCAAGAGTAACAGAAGAGTAACTTACGAATTATTTTTATAGTTAAAAACTCGGTATTTTTAAAAGGTCGATACCTTCAATGTGTATGTAATATCTTTGTAATTTGATATTTTAAACTGTTACTAAGGTTTTTAATCTTTCTGATGGAATGAATAATCCTTTCCATTTTGGCTTCCTCAAGGCATTTAAATCAGTCAAAACCTGCAGATTCTTTTTAAATCCATTGAAATAAAAACTCTACCGCTAAACCACAAATGACAACTATTAAAGGTAATTTTCTTCTTTACCAAAGAACATCCGGCACAGGTTTAGCACAAGCCTACTTAAATATGCAATAATCTTAAAAATAAATTCTAATTTCAGGAAAAATCTTTATCATTTTATTTTCAAATTTCGTGACTAATTTTTCCTTATTAAAATTTTAAATGTGCTATAGAGTTTTAGTTATTCTCCAAGTGCGCAGTGAAATACGAAACAACGGGTAATGATCAAAATATTTTTTACATTGTTACTACGTTTGTTCATTTCTTTCCTTGTTTGACTTCATTTTTTAGTTGATTCTGCTTTTAGTTTATTTTTCTTTGTTAAATATTTAATTTTGCAATGTTTTCATTTTGTTTTATTTTTAGTCCATTGGTGCAAATTTCTTTAATTTTTTCCCTGTTTCAGATTTTTTGGTTTCTTTATTTTTATTTTTTTTAATTTATTATTTCTTTTTTTTTTTTCGTTTCTTTTTTTTTTTTTCATTTATTCGTTTCCGTTGCTTCGATATTTTTTCTTTACCCTTTTCTTCTTTCTTTCTTTCTATCTTTCTTTCTTTCTTTCTTTCTTTCCTGTTGGATTCAAAAATTGATCATTGTCGCCGGTGGTCGTTTCTTTTTTCCCTTTCCTCTTCTTTCTTTTTTTCTTTCTTTCTTTCCTTTATTTCCTTTCTTTCTTCTTTCTTTCCTTTTTTCTTTCTTTCTTTGTTTTTCTCCATCTTGTTGGATTCAAAAATTGATCATTGTTGCCGGTGGTCGTTTCTTTTTTCCCTTTTCTCTTCTTTCTTTCTTTCTTGATTGCTTGCTTGCTTGCTTTCTTTCTTTCTTTCTTTCTTTCTTTCTTTCTTTCCTTTCTTCTTTCCTTTCTTCCTTCCTTCTTTCCTTCTTTCTTTCTTTCTTTCTTTGTTTATGTTCATGTTGTTGGATTCAAAAATTGATCATTGTTACTTGTGGTCGTTTCTTTTTTCCCTTTTCTCTTCTTTCTTTCTTTTTTGATTGCTTGCTTGCTTGCTTTCTTTCTTTCTTTCTTTCCTTTCTTCCTTCTTTCTTTCCTTCTTTCTTTCTTTCTTTCTTTGTTTATCTCCATCTTGTTAGATTCTAAAATTGATCATTGTTGCCGGTGGTCGTTTCTTTTTTTCCCTTTACTCTTCTTTCTTTCTTTCTTTCTTTCTTTCTTTCTTTCCATCTTGTTGGATTCAAAAATTGATCATTGTTACCAGTGGTCGTTTCTCTTTTCCCTTTTCTCTTCTTTCTTTCGTTTCTTCCTTCCTTCTGAATTCTTTCTTTCTTCCCTTCTTTGTTTATCTCCGTCTTGTTGGATTCAAAAATTGATCATTGTTGCCGGTGGTCGTTTCTTTTTTCCCTTCTTTCTTTCTTTCTTTCTTTCTTTTATTCCTTCCTTCTTTTCTTCTTTCTTTCTTTCTTTCTTTCTTTCTTTAACTCCATCTTGTTGAATTAAAAAATTGATCATTGTTGTCGTTGGTCGTTTCTTTTTTCCCTTCTTTCTTTCTTTCTTTCTTTCTTTCTTTCTTTCTTTCTTTTATTCCTTCCTTCTTTTCTTCTTTCTTTCTTTCTTTCTTTCTTTAACTCCATCTTGTTGAATTAAAAAATTGATCATTGTTGTCGTTGGTCGTTTCTTTTTTCCCTTCTTTCTTTCTTTCTTTCTTTCTTTCTTTCTTTCTTTTATTCCTTCCTTCTTTTCTTCTTTCTTTCTTTCTTTCTTTCTTTAACTCCATCTTGTTGAATTAAAAAATTGATCATTGTTGTCGTTGGTCGTTTTTTCCCTTTCTTTTTCTTTCTTTCTTTCTTTCTTTCTTTCTTTCTTTCTTTCTTTCTTTCTTTCTTCCTTCCTTCTTTTCTTCTTTCTTTCTTTCTTTCTTTCTTTCTTTAACTCCATCTTGTTGAATTAAAAAATTGATCATTGTTGTCGTTGGTCGTTTCTTTTTTCCCTTTCTTTCTTTCTTTCTTTCTTTCTTTCTTTCTTTCTTTCTTTCTTTTATTCCTTCCTTCTTTTCTTCTTTCTTTCTTTCTTTCTTTCTTTCTTTCTTTAACTCCATCTTGTTGAATTAAAAAATTGATCATTGTTGTCGTTGGTCGTTTCCGGGAATATGGGACTCTCTTAGCCACAACGTTTATCAGTCTTGCTTTCTACATATTTTTATTGTATTTCAATTTTTATAACATTTATTTATGACTCTCTAGTTTTTTTTAAATACATGCTTTTTTGCTTTTTCAAATCCGTTTCTTTCAAACTGTAACCTTTTTTTCTTGCTTTCATATTTCTTCATTTCTTTTTTCTATTTCTGCATTTGTTTGTTTAGTATTTCTCTGTTGCATTTTCCCCTTTGCTTCTTCTTTCGTTGATTCTTTCCTTCGTTGCCTTTAATTACTTTCTATATTACATCGCTTGGAAAATTTGGTCTCAGCAAATTAGGTCACGAAATGTTCGGTCACGTAAAAATATGCCCACCAAAATTAATATGGAAATAGTAGCTTTCAAAAAGGGAAATTAATGGAAAGAGATTACCAAATATTGATGATAAACGAAAATTGAAATTAAAAAGGTATGAAGTAATTGAATTCCATTATATCAAGTTATATTAAAAATAATATTTTACAAATAGGGAAAATTATATGCGAGACAGGCTGACATTAGAAGAATGTTTGAAGATTTTAATTTTAAATTAAAATTTTAAAATAGATTTGCTTTTACATTTCAAATAACTTCAGATGTCATTTAAAATAGTCCTTACATAATAACTGAATTTTGATCAAATTTTCCAGACAGAATATTCAAGATTGAATTTTGCAAAACAATATTCTGTGGCCGAATTTTTAGTTCACCTATTTTTCTCTTTTCTTTGGTTTCTTCATTCTGTCTATGCTTCGTTGTTTATCACTTCTTTCTTTCTAGCCTTTTAATATCTTTTTTATTTTCATCTTGTCTTTTCTTTTATTGTTGATTTTCTGTTGTTTTACTTTCGTTTAATCTTTTTGCTTTCTTTCTTTGAGTTTTTGTTTTATACAGTGAAACATGTCGTATGCGACCACCATTACTGCCATTACTGGTCGCTCACTAAAAGGCTCCTAGTCATGACCTATTTACGCCAGGAACGTATATTCCATTCATCAATATTAGAATTTTACCATGTACTTTGGTAATAAATGAATGAGAACATAAGAAAAGGGCCTAACTTTAAAGAAATTTATTCAGCATAATTCGTTTTAAATTTTAAAAAACGTATTTCAACGATCAGCAAGAGAACAAAATATTTATTTACAAAAAAATAATTAAGTAGACTTAAAAAATTATACGGTTTCAATTTTTTTCTTAGAAGTGAGTGATAGCAAAAGAGAATCTGCAATAATACATGGAAAAAACAAAACAAAACAAAACATACAAAAAACTGACAGCGATCGTGGGTAGGGGTAGAGAAACAGAGCGAGAGAGAAAGAAAGAGAGAGAGAGAGAGAGAGAGAGAGAGAGAGAGAGAGAGAGAGATCCCCAGATGGAAATAGAGTAGATAGATACACAAAAAATAAAGGAACTAAAGAGACAGACATTTGAGAAAGGGATATAATTGTGATTTTTCCAATTCCTGAATTTATCCAAGGCAGTACAGAGACTGTGATAAATCCATTGAACATGTCAAATGTAATACATATTGTACAAAACAGCCAATGTTTTACCGTGAGGTGAACTCTGGCAATGCACATTTCAACAAGAAATAACAGTTCGATACAACACTACAGTAACAAATCAATGAGGAAGTATTCCTGGCTTAGATCAAATAAAAATGAAATAGATTACTCATTTAGTTTATCCTAATTTAGAAATTCGCAGTGTACGACCAAAATGGAATTTTTTTCAAGCGGTCGCTTGATCAGTGATTTTCACTCGTTGATGTTAGTCGCTGGTCGCGTTCTGGAGGTGGTCGCGTTCTGGAGGTGGTCACTCACAAATCTTCCGTGCATAGAAAAAAAGTCGTTCACAGCAGGTGGTCGCATACGATGGTTTTAACTATTTCTTTTTGTTTCATTTTCACATTATTTTTAATTTCTTTTTTTTCATTTCTCGATTTTTCTTTATTTTTTTTGTTTTAAATTTCTTTTTTGTTGTTGATATTTTCTATCATTTCATTTATATAATAATTCTTCCGTTTCTTCTTTGATTGTCAACCTTGTTCTTTCTTTCTTTCTTTCTTTCTTTCTTTCTTTCTTTCGTTCAAAGGTTTCTTCTAGTTCCTATCGCTTTTCTTACCATTTTTATTCTTTCATCAATTTTCCTGTTATTTCTTGTTTTGTTTCGTTACTAGTGTTAATTCCACTCCCCCTACCCTTCTTCCTTTTTTATTTCCTTTGGTTAATTATTTTCTTTCACTGTTTCTCTTCACTGCTGTCTCTTTCATTTTCTTTCCTTTTTAATTCATCATTTAATGAACCAATGAAATGCAAATCATCACTAACGCTAATCCGTATTGATCCTTATTCTTATCCTGCAGATTAACAACCAACTATTAACCCATTAATATTGAACTTACGACCTCACAATTTTTTTCATCTCTTCCCCCTCAAGTATAGCAATACAGCCACGAAGAAGTAAAGGCTTACGGAGTGTGAGCGAATATAATTAAAATATAAAGATTAAGAAGAGAGAACAATAAAAGGACATGAAATAAAAACAAAACGCAACGATTGACATTTAATTTATGTTTAATACTTCAGATCCTTTTTTGCCAAGAATCTCTAAAGATAGCAAAAAGCAACAGACCAGATGTGGCAGCAATATTCAATGCATGACAAAATGATAGACTTAAAAATGTGTAAAATAAATTTTAGCGAGACAGACTGACAAGCACATCACTTAAATTCAGAGTCCTCTATTATTTAAAAATGTATGATACATAAATAAATCGCCCATTAGAACAATATAATTAATAATTACATTATAAAAAAATCACCTACATCAATATCTCACTTTTGTTTATTAGAAAATAGATTATGTTATTTAGCATCCGCCATAATTTACCTCAAGTTTTCAATGAACCTGATGCATACACATCAGCGTTCATAATCTTCAGTTAGTTAAATGCCGTACGTGATACACGCTTTGGGCAATAATGTCTCTTTCGAGACATGACTGACTGGGCAGATGATTATTCCGCAGTAAGATGCCATTGTTTTCTGCGGTAGACTAGTTGCCAGCCAAGATTATAGAACCCAATTTTCCTATTATTTAACCCATAACTGGAGAGAAGAGACGGATTAATACCTTTCCCATGGGTATTTGCGCGTAAGTGAATGCAAGGAATTCAACTGGAATTCCAACTCGGCTCCCCGATTTCTCGTTCCGAGCCAATATCCACTGCACGACAGCGTACATTACAATTTTTAAAACGTAAGATATTTTTAATTTGCTTACCCTATGAAACAAACTCCCAAGAAGATTTGTCGCGAATCACTCTAATCTTGACCTGTTCAAGTTTAGAGTCAACCGTTATCCACTTAAACTACCCCTAATGTAACCCTCTACCTTGATTGGCTACCGAGACTTGTATAGGTAGAACCGTACTTATAAAAAATACCTGTTGCGAATTAAAGTCCCTATATTTACCATATATTTGGAATAGTTTTTATATTGTACTTTAACATATATTTTTCGTTATTTTTTTTTTTTAATCATCTCACCTCAAGCAAGGTATTCCACTGTCACTGTTGCGCAGGGGGTTACATAGGGGAAAGTGATGAGAAAGATAGGTTAGTTATTGGAAATTTCAGGAGGAGACGGATGAGGATACCGAGGATGTGGGTGGAGAAGATGGAAAAAGAGCTTGTGAGAATGGATGCGATTTAGTGTGATAGGAGATGTCTATTGACCTTATATCTAAATTCCTAGAGATTGCAGCTGTCGGAGAAGTAAGTATATAGAAGGGGATTCCACAGGTGGGAAGTGCGAGAAAAGAAGCTGTTAGAGTAGAAATTGCGGTTATATTTTATCGCTTTCACTGTAAAAGGGTGGGACCTAGTTGCTAATATAAAATTTTAGACACATACTTACATAATAGCTCGCCACTTGTATCCTAGAATACCCGTCTACTAGGGTGGCTAGCTAATCCTCATTGTAGACATTGGCTCACTGCTCAGGCACACTTGTGTTTGTTCAACATCCACAGAACGCACTTGTGGTTTATAGTGCAGAAAATCAATAATATATATATATATATATATATATATATATATATATATATATATATGAATGAAAGGAAAGATATTTGTGTGTGTGTCTTTATCTGCCTGTATGTATGTATTGCTTCGGGTTTGGCTCTAAGTAGCCATAATTTTAGTTCTTAGTTTCAGCCATGGTACCATTTACTCAGAGGACTTATTTAGCCTTCAAAATTCAGTTTACGACGAAAAAACTTATTTGATATCGATACCAGGAAATCAAAATTTGACTTACATCCATTAATTTTTCTTTCAGTCTACAGTTTCACTTTAACTGGAAACAACTATTGCTTTTTAGTCTTTCATGCCAACATCCAAAGAGTCTGAGATCCAAGACCATGGATTATTTTTAAAGCTTTCATTACGCCCGAGCAACGCCGGGATATACTGCTAGTACATACATATTTAAAAAGTGCACATTGAAGTTATGACTCAGAGAAGACAGTATATTTCATGCTTGAAAGCAATCAATAGGTCATGAAACGGACTGTTGCCTGGAGGTGTTAAATCAATGTCCACTTTTAGATTTACATACGCCGATACTGAGCACTTTAATCCATGCGAGCATCGAAGTTAAAAAAAAAACGTCAATATTTGTAAGTATCATTGGATAGGTGACCGCGTGGGAATAGCGGTGACGGCGGCGCAATAGAAATGACTGAATTGTTAATCAGAGGGCCGGGTTCCAATTTTCGTTGGATTTGTTATATTGACTGACAGAAAAATACCCTTGGGAAAGAATAAATCTCTCTCTTTTCTCATCAATAGTTTATTCAGTAAGACTTGTATTACTAAACTATTATTAACTCCCCATCCTACAAAAAGAAAATCTCACAAATATATAAACATATTCATGGCTTTAAATAACTTCCAAATGGTTGAATACAAAAAAACTAAATCAATATAAATCATACGTTAAAAGTCGGGCTCCTTCTACCGAGCGCCCATAGCTCAGAGTTAGAATCGCTGACTGACGCCAATACGGTCACGTTTCAATCCCGGATAAAAGTAAAAGAATGTCTAACCGTACTGATGAGCAATGATACAGCAAAACAGATCTGTCTGACTATACATATATATATAAACTTGTTTATAAATGGAACTTTGTCTGTGCGTGTATGTGTGTATGTGTCCGTTACCTATAGACTCCGCAACTGCTGAATCGATTTTCTTGAAAATTTACACACTTGTATTATAAGGGTCTGCGGGTGTTCTTAGCTAGGTTTTGTGTCGAGGTACTCCCGATAAATTTCGAAAACAGATAATTGAAAAAATCAGGTTAGAGAAGGTGTGGTCCTATTTTAATCAAATTTCATACATTTATAGACAAAGACATAAAAAATGATATTCAGAAGTTTCCAGGTTGCAGTTCTTACAATAGTGCAGAAAATCGATAATATATATATATAAAAGGCAAGATGTTTGTGTGTGTGTCTGTTTATCTGTCTGTATGCACTTCATACAAATACACAATTTTTATCCGATTCTCACCAAACTTCAAAATTTGACTTACATCCATTCATTTTCCTTTCAGTCTACGGTTTCACTTTAACTGGAAACAACTATTGCTTTTTAGTCTTTTGTGTCAACGTCCAAAGAGTCTGAGCTCCAGGACCATGGATTAGTTTTAAAGCTTTCATTACACCCGAGCAGCCCCGGGCTATACTGCTAGTATTTTTTTTTTGTTTAATCATATCACCCCAAGCAAGGCGGTAACACCACTGATGTATATATATATATATATATATATATATATATATATATATGTGTGTGTGTGTGTGTGTGTGTGTGTGTGTGTGTGTGTGTGTGTATAACACATCACTCAGTAAATCACTTTTGTAACTAATAAAACAACGACTTTTAGGCAAAATTCGATTTTATTCACCAACATAGTCTCTTTCTAGGGTGATACACTTATTCCAATGATTCTCTAACAAATCGATGACTTGTTTGTAGAACGATTTGTTTTGGGCCTCAAAATACACCTCAATTTCCGTTATCATTTCTTCTTTGGAGCCAAATCTCTTTCCTTGGAACATTCTTTTGAGGTCTGCAAACAGCCTGTAGTCGCCAGACTTGTAGAATAGAGTAGATGCAGAAGCAATTCGAAGTCCAAGTCATGTAGTTTTGCTATCGTTGCAATCGACTTGTGGCACAGTGCTTTGTCTTGGTGAAAGATCACTTTTTTTTCTTCATTTGTAGCCGTTTGTTTGGCAAATTTCTCCTTAAATAATGCAATATAATATTTGCTATTGATGGTTCTTTCTTTCTCAAGGTAATAGATGAACAAAATACCTTACGCATCCCAAAATACGGATGCCAACACCTTGCCTACTGATATTTATGTCTTTGGTCACTTTGGACAGTTTTCACTTTCTGCTGTTCTATCAGATGACTGCCTATTTGACTCTGGAGTAAAGTGGTGGATACATCTTACATCCATTGTTACATATTTGCACAAAAACCTTGGAAAGCGTTCTAACAAAGGCCAGAAAGCGCGACTCTGATACCTGAAGGCTTATTGGGATGGCCAAAGACGTATTCCAAAAGCTAAGAAGAGTATTAAGAAACAAGAAAAAATTGTTGTAAAGAAAGAAAAGAGTATTGAATTGTTACGTTTTATCTGTTCTCTCTTATGGCTGCAAATGCTGAACAATATTCTCAACGAGGAAGGAAAGACTCAAAGCCAAGTGAAGAAATGTGGTTCTACAGCAGGATACCGACGATAGCATGGACCAAACATGTGAACATCGACGAGGTTTCGGAAAGAATGATAACAGAAAGGCAAATTATGATTCATCTCAGAAAGAGACAAGTGAAGTTTCTAGGGGACTTAATGAGGAAGATGTGCTTGGAGAATATGATACTCACAGACCTGATAGAAGGCAAGACGGACAGGAAAAACAGCGCGTGACATACTTGATAGATGTCGCATGTCGACTTCACTCAATGGGTAAATTCAAGAAACATAATAGCGCACGTGTGCTACACGCAATGAGCGAGATGAACAAACCTTAGCTCTATTCCATTGCTCTCCGGTTAATCGCCCGACACCAGATACAAATAAAGGTTTATTTACCGTACTTTCAGTATAGCACGGTGTTGCTCGGGTGTAAAGAAAGCTTTAAAACTTATCCATGGTCCTGGAGCTCAGACTCAGCCTAAAGAATATTTGTGTGAAGTTTGGTGAGAATCGGATGAAAATTGTGGATTTGTATAAAGGGCATACAGACAAACAGACGCACACACAACCTTGCCTTATATATATATATATATATATTATCGATTTTCTGCACTATTGTAAGAACCTTGAACCTTCTGAATATCGTTTCTTATGTCTTTTTCTATGAGTGTATCAAATTTGATTAAAATCGGAGCACTCACTCCTTCTATAACCTGATTTTTTCGATTATCGATTTTCGATATGAATCGCGGGTACCTCGACAGAAAACGTAGCTAAGAACACTCACAGACGCTTATAGTACAACTGTGGAAATTTTCAAGAAAATCGGTTCAGCCGTTTTGGAGTCTATAGGTAACGGACACACACACACACACACACACACACACACACACACACACACACACACACACACAGGGACAAAGTTCCATTTAGAAATAAGTTTAGATTTAGATTATTACCGGGAATAAAAAGGGATATCTTTGCGTTAATATAAATTAGAGAAATAAATCGTCCTGACAAGAAAAAAACATCCTGAATCAAGTCAGAACTGCATTCGATCAAGCGAGTAATCTGAGTTTAGTGGGAATGCCAAACACTAATTTACTCCGAAATGCTTCAAAGCAGCCAAACGATCAATGCTAATCCCTACGTTGAATAATTAACAAACTTAAAGAGATAATTCAGCTGAAACTAAAATCCTGGGTATACCGATAAACTACACCCGACAGAAAGGCCTCTTATCGGGAGGTTTGATGAACGTCTAACCAACTCATAATTGCTGTTGTTCACTGGTCCACCGTGGTCCGAGGTGGTACCACATATTAAGACCGCAACTATTGACAAATGATGAAACAACCTCCTGCAATACGAGTCAGTACGTGCCATACGTGATAGACACTTGGGCGATCATGTTTCGAAAGAGACATGACTGACTAGGCAGAAGATTATCCCGCAGTAGGTTGCCATTGCTTTCTGCGTTAGACTAGTTGCCGACCAAGACTGTAGAACACAATCTATTCTATTACTTAACCCATACCTGGAGAGAAGAGACGTATTAATACTTTTCCCAAGGGTGTTTGTGCGTAAGTGAATGCATGGAATTCAACTGAAATTCAAACTCGGAGTTCCCGCAACACCATGAAAGTATAAAAAAAAGTTTTTATTGTAAAATTAACAGCTGTACATTTTTATATAAAAAATATTCCCGAAAATATTTATTTTTAGTAAAATTACCGACAATACTTACTTATAGTGAAAATATTAACAATACATTTCAGCTGTAGTTAAAGGCAAAACACTGCATTCAAAATATTCAGTTTTCAGCATTGTTTAACCCATAACGATTAATATACTGCTAAAAAAAAAAAAATCGAATCAAACCAAAATATAATTTCAACAAATCTACAGCATAAAACCAATATATCATTGCTTCTAGTAATTATGTCCACACTAGTAGTATAGCCCGGCGTTGCTCGGGTGTAATTAAAGCTTTAAACTACACCCGACAGTAAGGCCTCTTATCCATGGACTTGGACTTAATCCATGGACTTGGAGCTCAGACTCTTTGGACTTTGGCACGAAAGACTAAAAAGCAATAATTGTTTCTAGTTAAAGCGAAACCGTAGACTGAAAGAAAAATGAATGGATGTAAGTCAAATTTTAATTTCCTGGTTTCGATATCAAATAAGTTTTTTCCGACGTAAACTGAATTTTGAAGGCTAAATAAGTCTTCTGAGTAAATGGTATCATGGCTGAGATTAAGAACTACAATTTTACCTATTTAGAGCCAAACCCGAAGCAAAACCTAAAATAAAAGGGCTGAAAAAATACAGACATACAGGCGGATAAACAACAGACACACACACGAACGTCTTGCCTTTTATATATATATATATATATATATATATATATATATATATATATATTATCGATTTTCTGCACTATTGTAAAAACTGCAACCTTGAAACTTTTGAATATGGTTTCTTATGTTTTTATCTATGAGTGTATCAATTTGATTAAAATCGGACCACTCCTTCTATAACTCAATTCTTTCGATTATGGATTTTCAATATTTATCGGGGTACCTCGACACAAAACCTAGCTAAAAACACTTGCAGACGCTTATAGTATAAGTGTGTAAATTTTCAAGAAAATCGATTTAGCCGTTTCGGAGTCTATAGGTAATGGACACACACACACACACAAACACACACAGACAATCCATTTATAAGTAAAGCTGAGTGTCATCTACCATGTAGACAATTGCGAAAACAGAATAATATATATCATATTTTTTTAGTTAAAAGCTTTCAATGAATTTGAAATTAGGCATCAAATGACCCATAAGAAGTTTATATGCCATTAGAGGAACAAATCCAAATCTTGGTTAAAAAATAGCAAAAAAAAAAAAAGAATAGTATGAGTTACACTGTGATTATTCATCATGACAATATCGCGTCACGTTGTTAACATGACCAAACATGCAATTGAAGAGATTGGTTGGGAATTTATTCTGTATCCACTATATTTTGCTGATTTAGTCTTTAGACTACCACCTTTTTTGGTCGATTTCTAACAACTTAATCGATGTGGAGACGCGACTTGAATTTTTATTGTCAAAACCTAGTTATTTCTATCGTCGAGGCATTGAACTGTGAGTGGATCATAGGCAGAACGTATTAACCAATGGAAGGTGATTATAAACCTAATCTCTCAGTAACCATTTTTTACCAGAGCTCATATTGCAATCTTTGATGCTAATGATTTTCTCTAACATTATTTTTCCCAGAGTTCATATTGCAATCTTTGACGCTAATGATGTTCTCTAGCACTCCGCATTACTGGTTGAAATATTGTTTTCATTTTTATGCTTGGCCGACTTAGGAGACTTTTTGTGGCTTAGCATATGCACTGATTCTTTAAGTTTACGTAGTTTCCAGTGGCATTCTCTATCAATTATTTCAACTTCATCCCATAGACGGGCGGTGATTCTCTTTTCTCCTCCATATGTAAGCAACTACGCCTAATATTTTTCATCTCCCATCGTGCTACGGCCTTGCAATTTTCTTGCAGCCTTACCTTAAGGAGGAGGCCCGTTTCTTCTGTGATAAAAAAAAACAAAACTCAATAGCTTCTAACATTGCAATATGAACTCTGATAAAAAAATAGTTACTAAGACATTAGGAAAAAAAGAAAAATTCATACACTATGGTCCTCAAGGATATAGGCGTGGATGCTCAGTGGATATAAGTGTTGGCTAGTTCCTGTGACTTGACCCAAAGAGTTGCGAGTTCATTACTTGGCTACAGTAATGATGAACAAATATTTTGGAGAGTTTTAGTTAAAGGGAGATAATAAGATGATATCCGGAAGTGACATTCAGGATGGAATCAGAATGATATACTCAGTGATTTAAATAAGAGGTTTGGTTTAAAATTCCTAGCAACTGAAGAATGCTGGAGCATACAACGGCCGAAACGTCGTAAACATGGCAATAAAGATAAGGACAACAGCGCGAACCGTGTAAATAATGTAAATACTACAACTGCTCAGAAATATAGACCTAAACCAAGCAATTTATGTAACGATCTAGATAGTTTTAGTAAATAATCTACTAGTTATAGATTTATAGATGTTTGTTATAATCTAAGATAGTCGGAATTACTGTTAACCAGTCAGGGCATATTTCGAGGGCTTCTATACAACTTATACTTGTCGATTATAAAATTTCAAACTTACATCTATGCAAATGGCAGTACCTAATTAATCGAAATCATGATTTGACTAAATCTACTTCCTCCAGCCACGTGGTGCAGCTAACTATGGCGCCGATTTAACTCGGAAATATATCTTCAGCAGATATAGAAAATATCTCCTGTTTGCGGATCTCGTTTTAGGAAAAAACCAGGACCCACCGTTTCTGGTTTGCGAATTATATCTTCGCTAGCAACATAGCAGATGAATCGGGCCCGCTCGAATCTGGCATCCTAAATATGGCTATACCCAAAACACAGAAGAATATCCGGTTTCTCCAGTTCCCAGTGAGAATTATTATTCGCAAGATTCTTTTTTTTATTATTTTGTCTGCTTTTAATTCTGCTTGTTGTTGCATACATGTTATAGGTTCTCTGCGTGGGAGGCAAGTAAATACTTATATATAGTTTTGTGCATGACTTAACGGCATAAACACTCTCAGAAAACCAGGCATGTTTGCTATTCCGTTCTTTTCAGCTATTCCCTTCAGTTTGTGAAATAAAGTATTATTAATTTACATATATAATAATGGCCATAACGGGGAATATGTAATGGAAGAATAAATGATTTTCCCTAGCTCTGCCATTATCTGAAAACCCTGAAGTGATGTATCATTTAACCCCATTAGATGAATTATAAAACTGTTTCATTCTTGTGTCTTCACAATTTTTTATATTCGTTCGAATCCATAGGGCAGAACTTTTTAAATTAATCACCTCTGCCATAAACCTTTTTATATATGATTTTATTTTCATTTAATTAGATTAAGTATTATGATTTTGGTTGCTTCTGATAGGCTGATATGCATCAAGGATTTATACGTACTAGTTCTGTTTCTGTTTTGTAAATAATAAAGAACACGTTTAAATGACTACTTTATATATATATATATATATATATATATATATATATATATATATATATATATATGAACTTAGCTCACTTTGCTCGAGCCACAAGATTAGCAATTAGGTCCCACCCTTTTACTGTGAAACCAGTGAATTGTAAACGCAAATTCTACTCCCTCAATTTCTTTTCTCGCACCTCCCGCCTGTGGAATTCCCTTCCATATACTTGCTTTCCCGACCGCTACAATCACAAAGAATTTAAATGTAAAGTCAATAATCTCCTATTTCACTAACATGCATTCTCTCTCTCATACGCTCTTCTCCGTCCACTCCACTCTCATCAGTATTCTCATCCTTCTCTTATCCACTTCCTGACACCCCATATAACCAGTCACTCTTTCTCATAACTTTCCTCCTATGTAACACTCTGCAAAACAGTGGCAGTAAAATGCTTTGTTGGGAGTGATATGATTATAATATATATATATATATATATATATATATATATATATATATATTGGGTTTCAATCCTGTGTTAAAAAGCAATCGGATGTCTAACCGTACTGATGAGCTGTGATACAGCGAAACAGATCTGTCTGCGAATGACTATACGCTCTCACACCCTGATTTAGCAATGTATTTTGTCTATACTTGTTTGTTCATTATTATGGTTTTGGTTTTTCGGTGATTCACAGAAATAAATTCGACCACAATTTTGCCACATTAATAAAAAGAAGTAAACAATTTAGTCAGAAGGAAAGTTCTCGAGAGCGCCGCCATCCAATACTACAAAAATGTCAATTTACGTTCCGGTTTTTTTCCCCAATCTCACCTTTTCTTATAAAAACAGACTAATATACATAATAAAAAATCCAAAGAAAATGGTTAAATTCCCTTCATTTTAATATCTCGTGGCATTGCGCTACACATGAAGGAATTATAAAACTAAATATTTACTATTTATCTTTTTGAATGATTTGTGAGCGATTTTTTATAGTTGCCAACAGTGTGTATTTATAGATACATAATTTGAAATAAAGCTCATTTCGTCTTTTTTTTTTCACAGAATGTAACGCGTAGGAGAGTAAAATGGAGTTTTCCTCTTGTCTTCTTTTTATTTAAACTTCCTGTCCTCAGATCTTAACTGAGTAATCTTTTTACACACACGCACACATTCACACCCACACACCCATACACACACCCACACACACATGTGTGTGTGTGTTTGTGTGTGCGTGCCCGCGTGTGTGTGTATGTGTATGTGTGTCGGAACGACGGAGAGGCGAGTTCGGTTTTGTTAATAAAAAACTATATTAAAAAATAGATCTGAATTTTCATTTTTTTTAATGTTAACAAAACCCTTCAAGACGAATATATTTTTAATTTTTCTTGTTTATTTTTTTTTAACTCTTCGCTTCCACCAATAATATATTAGCTACTGTCTTATTTCATTCCTTTTTAAATAGTTTGACACGTCACGTCTGGGTTATATTGCGAAACATTGTCCCAATATTAATGTGTATTCACACACGATTCTTGCAAAATATAATAGCTTCTCATCCAACTATGCTCATGTAAAATGATGGCATTTTTATTTTTTATTTTTAGCTTAGGTTCATTATTTTAAATCTTCCTGTCTGTACATATGACCAAGTAAAGTAACCATATTTTCCTGCCTGATATTTGTGTATTGAATACCGAAACTTAATAGCATTTGTGTTGTAGTATGCTACTATTATTATAATAATATTAACTATCTCTCTCTCTCTCTTTATATATATATATATATATATATATATATATATATATATATATATCATATTTTAGAACATGTAAAATTTGTGATGCAGTGGATATCGACTCGGAACGAGAAATCGGGAAGCCGAATTCGAATTCCAGTTGAATTCATTGCATTCACTTACACGCAAATACGCTTAAAAAAGGTGTTAATCCGTCTTTTCCTTACAGTTATGGGTTAAATAACAGGAAAGATTGGGTTCTATAGCCTTGGCTAGCAACCAGTCTACCGCAGAAAGCAATGGAAACCTACTGCGGGATAATTTTCTGCCCAGTCAGTCATGTCTCTTTCGAGACGTGATCGCTCAAGCATGTTTCACGTACGGCACTTAACTGACTGACAATTCCTTTATATACCCACTACAAATCGTGCATTTGTTTCGACATTGAAACTACAATGTCTCATCAGGTGATGCGGACAGGACTGGAAAGCCTCTTTTCTTATATTTTTTGAGTTGTGTGTGGGATGTTGGTGGGGCTTAGTGATAACGGAATAAGTTTTTGTGAATTGTCCGTTTGAATTTTGAAAAAAGTGATGTGGGTAGTGAATATAGTTGATTAATCAGTGTCTTGGAATTTTGTAGACAGATTTAATATTAGCAGATAGGATGTAAGTTTTTATGATCTTACGACTAGACTTTATCCTTAGGATATCTTAGAGGAGCAGAGTAGGGAGGTGTAAGGGGTGGCGAGGGGTGGCGAGGGATTACCGCTTATTTGTACAACTATAGAATATTTTTGTATTTAAGCACAGTTTTTATAATTACTCTAATTTTGTATGTTTAACCTTAATTTTGAATTTAGAAAATCAATTTTTTCTATTAAATTTTAAATTTTTTAATTAGATCACAGTTTGTGGTGTGTAATAGGTAAGATTTAATGTAAGAAGTAAAATTTAATGTTAGTATTTAAGGTAAGAGGTAAGTAGGTAATGAGTGCGTAATAGGTAGAATTTAATATAGGAGGTATGATTTAATGTTCTATTTAAGGTAATAGGTAAATAGGTAATAGGTAAAGTTTAATGTGTGTATTTAAGCACAGTTTTTATAATTATAATCTATAATTAATCTAATTTTGTATATTTAACCTTAATTTTGAATTTAGGAAATCGATGGACGTTTCAAAAATTTTTTTTTCTTCGTTCCATATTCACTCGGATATATATATATATATATATATATATATATATATATATGCTAGGTATGAATAGAATAAAATTCCGTATCCGAAGAAACTCTATTCTTTAAAATATGCTCAATACAAAGTAGAGCGAATAATATTTATTTAGAATTTATAACATAAATAAGTAGCAATTTATAACATAAATAAGTAGCCATTTTCTTTTGACACAATCTGTATTTTACACAGATAGTGTCGAAACAAAATGATTACTTTTCTATTGATATTATAACGTATTTGTTATATATATATATATATATATATATATATATATATATACGAGTTAAAGATCATATGCAGATCCAATATGGATTGGAATTGTAGAAGAGTATGATAAAATAAAATAAAAAATAGCAATCATATATCAATTTAAGATGATTTACTTTTATTGAAACTTCGTCAATTTGGTCAGCCACACGTCACGTGCATTAAAACCGCAGATAACTCTATGTCTATAGAAGTTTGTGAAGTTTCTTGTATGTCTAAATAAGCATCAGATGGCAATATCTATACAAACACAATTACGAATACACAGAAGCGTGCATCCTCTAAACTTGTGTGTATTGAAAATTGTGCATGTGATCTCGGATTGCATTGATATTTTCGACGTGATTAATACGAAGCGAGTTTATACAAGCCAAAACATTTGTCAGTTTTGTGCTATTCAATTGATACAATTATTGCTGGATTAACTGAGTACGGAAAAAACTGGTTTTATTTTTGAAAAGACAGACGTTTCTGGTTGCCTGACCTCTGTCTTTCTGACGTTCTGAAGAATGTTCTCTTAAATGAAAGTTTTGAAATGATCGTATAGAACTTGCCCAAAGAAGAACAGTAATGCTTACTGCATTTGACACTTCTGATTGCTAAAGATTTATATGAATTAACTTGCAAACTACAAATTCCTTAGAAAATTCTAATCACGTTTAAAACTATTTTGCAATGTGGCTGTATATATTTTCTAGTGTATGCCTGTCGTCAAAAATGGTTGCAATTCCTCGAAAGTTTTAATAGCGAAATGCAATAAAACAAATGTCTTGAAACAATGAATTAAAACTCAATAGAATGGAGATAAAGAATTCACAACTAAAATAAAAGCCAATAAACCGTTTACTTAGTTCATTCCCATTATATTTTTAGATGTTCAATTGTATCCATTATTCATTGACTAGTCTTGGTATTATATAAGCCGATTTTTGCTCAATACCTTTTCATGTTAAGATTTTTTAAGTATTCAGTATATTAGTGAAACAGCATTAGCTCTCGGATGACAACAATTACCAACAGAACGACAAAGATAGCTACGACAAAGGCTATTTCAAGACCAAGTTTTCTTGCAAGAAAGCCACTAAGACGAAAAATGATACTGGGTGTAAGAAGATATTATAAAAACACGATTAAGAAGAGGGAAAATAAAGACATTAAAAATTGACATTCCATTTAAATATTTGAAGGTCAAAGTTGACTAGGAAGCAAGAAGCTGGAAGAAAGTTCCATAATCAAGAGGTGTAATAAAGCGTGTGAGAAGAAAATAATTGCGAATAATTTAAGTTTGCATCTAGCCATTTTTATTGTAAAATGTCAAAAATGAAGCACAGCAATCACTTAATAAACTGAAGTCTTCTAAGTGCATTTGCAGCTTCAACCACTACGAAATTCAAATGTACATGAGCGTGTGTTTCCAACAGGGATTAGTAAAGTGTGCTCAAAAAGGAGTAACCGACCATTTTGTATACCCCTGAACAGGCATCTACTGCGAGGATTAGATTGCCACCATAAAGGCAGTCATACATTGATAATATCACCTAATTTTTTATAAGACATTCATTGTTGCTAGCTTAGGAAATTTAAAATTAGATTTGCGGTGGTGTAATGGATAACAGCCGAGTACGAATTCAAATCGAGTTTGTTTGAGTTTTGTTTAACGGCATATCAACCACTGTGGGTCATCTAATGCCAAAAAGTTGGAGTTTTAAGGTAATTTTTAAATGTTCGGTTATCGTGAGAAGTTTCATTTAGTTAGATTTTGATGAAAAAATAATTGTTTTTTATTTTTTTTTATTTAAAAAAATTTAAGATGTCTTCCAGTTTTGTATGCGAAAATGTACTGCCGGTAATCATTTTTTTTCCTTTAAAAATGTATTAAGGCAATTTTTTTTTCTTTCAGAAATGTATTGTTGGTATGATTTTTCCTTCAGAAATATATATTTTTCCATAAAAGTCTATTTGTATGCATATATTTCTATAAAAGTTTATTTTTATAATTTCATAGTGTTTTGACACCAATTTGAGGGTTAACTATTTGCCCATAGCTGGGACCTTTACAGGTGCTACCACTCTTGGTCAAAGTGGACCTAGAAACAACAGCAATGAATAGGTGGTTTCATGCTTTCCACAACCTCTCAATCAGAGGCCTTGCTACCAGATGCAGTTTACCGTCATACCCAGGACCGAAGTCAAGTCGAGTTCATCACATTCGCTTACACGCTAATATCCGTAGAAAAGTTACCAGTTCATCTTTTCTGCTTCCAAGATAGAGGTTAAAGAGCAGAGCAAACTGTGTCCCGTAATCTTTGTTGGCAAACAGCCTACCGCAGAATCTAACGGCACCTTATGGCTAGAATTCTTCTGCCAGTTCATTCATGAATCAAAAAGTGACATGCATCCTTTCTGACGTATTTCAGAGTGCTCTTTGCTCATTCACTATATTTGAAGAGATATACTTCTTCTTCTTTTTTATGTGCCATTTCCTTTCAGGACGTAGGCGATCTTGGCTTTCCACGTCTCCCTGCCCCTGGTGGCTTGTAGCACGCTTTCTCCTGTTGCACCATGCAACCCTCGTTCCGTCATCCACCTGATCAGGTCCTTCAAATATGTTTTCCGCTGCTTTCCCATGTCTCTTTTTCCCTCTATCTGGCTGTTAGTATCAGGTTCTACAAACCCTCTTTCCTCATTACATGTCACAGCAACTTTAGTTGTCTCTTCCTGATGCTCAGTATTAATTTCCTTTTCGTTTTTATCATTTCCAAAATTTCGTCATTGCTCACATGTTTGGTCCATGATATCCGCAGATATCGTCCAACATTCACTACCATATTGAAGAACTGACATCACATAGCAATCCAGTACTCTCCTCTTTGTTTCTAGCGAAATTGTCCTGTTTCTTAACACTTTACTCAATTTCTGGAATGCTTCCTTCGCCATGCCAATTCACCTTTGGATCGCTGTGGCGCATTTTCTGTCTTCTGTTAGAACACTTCCCAGGTATTTAAATTTTTGTACCTGCTTGATTTTAGTGCCCCTCATCAGCTTTTGGCAATTTGGGGCTGCCCTTTTTACTGATGACCATAAATTCGGCTTTCTTGCAGTTTATTTGTAGTCATTTCTTGTCACTCACTTCAGCTACCTTCTGTAGAAGTTCTTGTAGTTTCCTTTCCGTGTCTGCTATCAACACTGTATCATCTGCGTACCTTATATTGTTTAAAACGTGGCTTCCGGTGACGAATAATGGTATTTAGGTTGAACAAAACCTAGTCTTTATTCAAAGAACTACAAAATGGTCGTTATTGCTTGACCCTGATATCTCTGAGATATATGTTTTTGTTATATCCGTGTTAAAATGAGCGTCATAATAATGTCAAAGGTTAAGGTCTCAAAATGCATGGTTTTAGATAGGCTATATAAGACTTTCTTATTGCAGGAATGTCGAAAGAAATCCCCGATTCGCTAGAAAACATACGTAATTGATTTAGTTTATTTTGTTTTACGGTATATTAACCTCAATTGGTCATTTAATTCCTACTAGCATCATAGCCCGGCGTTGCTCGTGCAGCTCAGAACATTTTAGTAGTAGGAGAAGATGCCACTTTTTATTTTACATATTTTGTTTTTGTTTGAAAAAACACTTTTTTAAAAATATTTCTTTTGTTTCAAAATTACTGGGAAAAATATTCACATTTTTTGTTGAGCAAATGAATTTTTAAAAAGTCAGAAAAAAAAATTAAATATAAAGGCTTAATCTAAAAGTTTTTTAATAAAAAAATATTTTAGTCGCGTTTGACACGTGTGATTTGATTCCTGTGACGTAATTCAGCAACCATCTGAGATCTTAGATGTTTTACGGAGCTAATGTAAACAAGCGTGTCCATTGGCCAAAAATGCGAAAGGGAAAATTGTTCAACTTGAAATCAAAAAATATGTGTCGACCTGGCTTCCCTGGAGATATGTGTCCCTAGAAAGTTTGAATGGCTTAAAAAAATGTAGGCGTGCATAGGTAGCAGTCACACTCAGACTCACAGATTGTCTTTTATATATATATAGATAAGATTTTGGGATAGAGTATTATGAATAGAATACATATTCAGTGTAAGAAATCCTTATGTAAATCAGGTTTCATTGACATATTTTGTAAATGGTTTTTGTCAATGTAAAATCTATTGCAGTTAATATTTTTAAACAAAAATATATTGCTGGTATTTTTACTATAAAAATCTATTTTAATGCGTTCATAATATATTGACCCAAGATTGGGGTTTTAACGATTTTCTCATAGTTGGATCCTAAGAGGTGGTTCCACTAACCTTAAAACTCTCGATCAGAGGCCATGTTGCCTGATGAAGTTTATAGTCATATGCAAGATGGGACAGAAATGACTGTATATTTTCAAGTCATTCATTGACAAAGCTTCTTTCTAATTTTAACAACAGAAATAACATTCATGTTGATCATCAGCTTCACGAGTAAACTTATTGACCGAGTGTAACAATTTCTGTATATGTCTGAGTGGATGAGGCGATTGAGGAATCGTCTTTAATTCATGTCCCTATGCCCTACCTCTTTCTCCATAAAAAATCGCGAAGAGCAAACGCGGAACTACCACCACTCACGATGAACGGATGGGGACCTTTGTGATTGAAGAAATTAACTTACTAAAACCAATCATTTTGGTGCGGACGGAAAGACGACAGAAGATGATAGTAATGGGAATAGAACGAGAAATTTTTTTTTTTTTTTTTTTTTTTTTTTTAATCATCTCACCCCAAGCAAGGCATTCCACTGCCACTATTGCGCATGGGGCTACATAGGGGAAGGTAAAGAGAAGGAGTGGTTAGACATAGGGAATGTCAGGAGAAAGGTGATAGATGAGTAAGGATAGCGAGGATGAGTGTCGGGCAGATGGGAAGAGTGTTTGATAGAATGGGAGCAGGTTAGTGTGTTAGGAGGTGTCTATTGACCTTACATTTAAACTCCTGGAGATTGTAGCCGTCGGGGAAGCAATCGTTTGGAAGAGAATTCCACAGTCGGGAAGTGCGAGGAAAGAAACTGTTGGAGTAGAAGTTACGGCTGCATTTTATCGATTTCACTGTAAAAGGGTGGGATCTAGTTGCTAATCTAGTATCTCGTGCAAATTCGTATTTAGTGGGCACCAGTGATCTAAGTTCATCGGAGCAGAAGCCGTGAAAGTATTTATAGAAGAGACACAGCGAAGCCACGTCTCGCCGGTGGGAGAGAGACTGCAGGCGGTCTGCCAAGTCGGTATCTATCACATTACAGACCCTCCTCTGAACCTTATCGAGAAGCCCGAGGAGAACAGCAGGGGCACCCGACCAGATATGGCAGCAATATTCAATGCACGGGCGGATGGTAGATTTGTAAATGTGCAGGATAGATTTAGACGGAAAAAACTTCCGGGCCCTACACAGAGAACCGACTTTCATAGCAGCGGATTTAGCAATGGATTCGATATAGTCATTCCATTTGAGGTCCGCTGAAAGTGTGAGACCAAGGAGGCGTAGTGTTTTACTCTCTGGGAGGCAGGCCTGGTTCATGCTAATGGGAGGTAGGTGAGATTGTTGATGATGGTTAATTGACAGTAGCTTCGTTTTAGAAGCATTAAAATTTAATAGCCATATATATTCTTTATAGAAATATAAAGAATTTGTTGGAACCACTTACCTTCAGGTCATAGACCATCATTTCTCCCCACAGGTTCTTTTCCTTTATTATCTGCGAATGGCCATGTCCTCTAGAAAAAAAAGATGGGAGCGATTTTCCAGTTTTCTTTTATGCAGTTTTTAGTAATTAAATGTTACTTTTTTAAGTTTCATGCCTTTTTAGGACATACGCAAGATTGTCTCCTCAAAATTGGTATACGAATGAGCCCTGGGATGGGAAGAAAGTACCCATACATGGAAGGAAAGTTTCCTTTTTCTTTGCGGGAAAGAAAAGAACGTTAAAGAAGCTATAAAATTCCGATAATGGGTTTATATAACCTTGGTTTGAATTCCGCCCCTATTCGGCAGAATTTTACAACTTCTTTGACGTCTTCGACTGCAAATATTTTTTGATTCGAATGCGAATCCCAGTTGACCTCATTGCATTCACTTACGCACAAATACCCTTGGGAAAGATATTAATCTGTCTCTTCCTTCCAGTTATGGGTTAAATAACAGGACAGATTGGGTTCTATAGCCTTGGCTGGCAACCAGTCTACCGCAGAAAGCAATGGCAACCTACTGCGGGATAATCTTCTGCCCAGTCAGTCATGTCTCGTTCGAGCGTGTTTCACGTATGGTACTTAATTGACTGACTGATATGGAGCTCCCACGTTACACCCGGGTGGCGCACTCTGTCGACTTTTGTCGGGGTGAAATGTTGCATCAAATAAGAACCGAGAAAGCTCAATCCTTCATTTTATTATTTTCTCTTTTTTTATTTTTTTATTGTTTATCTTTCATAAACGAGACAGATTTCTGGTTGGTACTAAATCAGAAATGGCGCCTGATCAGGTAGTGTCGCTATTTTTCTTGTACATCGAAAACTGACACTTTTTCATTGTTGAGTGTCGCTGAGAGAATTATTTATTATTTGCTGAGAGTCGCTAATAGGATTCTTTATCAATTGCTGATTGTCGCCGATGTGGATCATTTTTAATGGCCGAGTGTCTCAGAGAGCGTTCTTTTTCAGTTGCGAAGCGTCGCCTTGACAGTTTTTTTTCAAATAGTAAGTGTCACTGAGAAGTATCACTTTTTTAATTGATGAGTGTTGCCGAGATTGTTCTTTTTAAATTACTGACTTTCGCCGTGACTTTCCTTGAAAAAAAAAAAATATACCACGGGTCGGCCAGGTAGTTTTAACAAGGTAGCAGTATGAAGCGTCAGACTTAACAATCAGGAGCCCAGAAGACTGACAGCGGCTTTAACAATGTCACTAATAAAATATATGAACACGATGTTGACCTGAGGAAGTAGAAGGAATTTATAAACCATTGTTAATGAGTACACTTTATCAAAAAACGAATGTATCACCTGAATTACATTTGCGATCATCTGCGCCTGTCGAAGAGCAAATAAATTAGCTGGAATCAGCAGATTAGAAAGTGGGTTAAACGTTCTGGTACTGGCTTCATGACACCTTTACTCAAAACATATCCGTGTAGTTGGATAGCGTTTTTAGAAAGAATTGTTTTGTCATTGTCTAGTTTTAAATTGTATTTTCTACTGCTGAAAATGTTTAAGATTTCTATCATAGTCGCAATGATTATGGATACATACAGTTACATTATCCCTACTGGTGAAAGTCCCTTCAAATTTTTCTCTTGAAATTATTTCGTCTATTAATCTTTGAAAACTGGCTATGCTGTTTATTATCTCAAAGAGAATCCTACGAAACTGGTTCAGTCCACAGCCCACTTCGTATTCCGTATACGCTTTGTTACACGGTCTTATGACGACACGGTGATAGGCGCTCTGAAGATCCAAAGTTTTCTTTTTTTTTCTTTTTTTTTCTTTTTTTTTTTATAATCGTTTCACCCCGAGCAAGGCATTTCACTGCCACTATTGCGCAGTGGGTTACATAAAGGGGAAAGTGATGAGAAAGAATGGTTAGATATAGGAAATGTTAGAAGGCGGGTGATAGACGGGTAAGGATACCGAGAATGAGGGTTGGGTAGATGGTGAGAGTGTTGGAAGACTAGTGTGTTAGTGTGATAGGAGGTGTCTATTGACCTTACATTTAAACTCCTGGAGATTGTAGATGTCGGGAAAGCAGACAGGTGGAAAGGAATTCCACAGGCGGGAAGCGCGAGAAAAGAAGCTGTTGGAGTAGAAATTACGGTTACATCTTACCTGTTTCACTGTAAAACGGTAGGGCCTAGTTGCTAATCTAGTATCTCATGTAAATTCGTACCTATGCGGCACCAATGATCTAAGTTCATCGGAGTACAAGCCGTGAAAGTATTTATAGAAGAGGCACAAGGAAGCCACGTCACGCCGGTGAGAGAGTGGTTAGCAGCCGGTCTGCCAAGTCAGTATCGAGCACATTACAGATTCTCCGTTGTATTTTGTTAGGAAGCCCGAGGAGAGTAGCAGGGGCACCCGACCAGATGTGGCAGCAGAATTCAATACACGGGCGGATGGTAGATTTATATATGTGCAGGATAGATTCAGACGGGAAAAACTTCCGGGCCCCGCACAGAGAACTGACTTTCATAGCGGCGGATTTAGCAATGGATTCGATATAGTCATTCCATTTGAGGTCCGCCGAGAGTGTAAAGCCAAGGAGGCGTAGTGTTTTACTCTCTGGGAGGGAAGTCTTTTCCATGCTAATGGGAGGTAGATACGATTGTCTGTGGTGTTTAATTGATAGCATCTTCGTTTTAGAAGCATTGAAATTTACGAGCTATTTATATGATATTTAGTGATTTTGTAGAACATGTCGTTAATATGAAGTAAGGGATATGCATACAACAGGGTGAAGTTATTAAGTCTGTGTGTAATAGACAAACGTTCTTTTTTTGCAATTTTCGGAAGATTTTACAAAGACTTGCGCTCTCAATGGAGAAAGGATCGGTTCTGTAATTCTATTCTTAAGCATTTTTGCAACTACTGTTCTAATAAACTCTTTGTTTTCATTTATATTCCGTCTCGATTTTATTGGTTTGCAGCCTGGAGTTAAGTTGGTAAATAGTGACGGTGAAAGGCACGTTAACTGACGTTTGTCTACAAGATGTTAGGGCTGGTTTGGGTCCACCGAATGATATCAAGACGTTTGAGTATTTCTGAAGGAAGTTGTGCTTAAGTATTGCATCACAACATATGGTCTTCATTATTAAGAACATTATCCCATGTGATAAAACCCCCTTCAAATTTTAAGTCCACAACACAATATCCAAATACGCGAGATAAAAATATAGATTTTGCCATGTTTACTCGGCTGCAGCAAGAAAACGTTCTCTACCGATCTGACATGATATATGCGCCGATAACATTTTTAATGTGCTATATGCGTTAATCAGAGCATTCACCGGAACTCCGTCGATTAGCGGATGGGCGTTGTGATGCAGCGGATATCGACTCGGAACGACAAATCGGGGTGCCGAGTTCGAATTCCAGTTGAATTCCTTGCATTCACTTACGCACAAATACCCTTGGAAAAGGTATCAATCCATCTCTTCCCTCCAGTTATGGCTTAAATAACAGGACAGATTGGGTTCCATAGCATTGGCTGGCAACCAGTCTACCGCAGAAAGCAATGACACCCTACTGTGGGATAATATACTGCCCAGTCAATCATGTCTCTTTCGAGACATGATCGCCCAAGCGTGTATCACGTATGGCATTGAACTGACTGACTGACATTGAAAACTAGTTAAATGATAACGTCGAGTGTTTCAGTTTGCATTTATTTCTACATAACCCTTTTTTTTCTAAAGGTAGACCAATCGTTGTCTTTCGATGGAATGACAAACAGGAGTGTAATATTAGTCCGCAAAGATAAAAGCCTGTTCGTCTAGCGAAAAATGTGGTTGCTGGAACCTTGATAAAATCCGTGAGAAGGTTTTTCTCGAATCGTAGCAAGAGAAATTTAAGATAAAAATGTTTATGGATTCTGTTGAACCAAGACTTAGTTACTCGTATGATTGTGGGTTTGCTAGAGATTAAGGTTTACATTTTCAGTTGGGGTAGCTTAAAGTTTGTTGTCAGTTACTCCATTAATAAACGTACCCTTTAGTAGATTTTCGAAGTATTTTTCAGCAGTAACAGCCGTATATTGGCAATCCTTACTGAATCTGTGTACGTCGCGGAAAAATCCGTCTACTTTTTAATGGCCCTTGACGTTTCGTAGCAGGTAGATAACAGGCGGCCGTTTTTTTTTTTGTTTTTTTTTCTAATATGCATTGTTAAAAGTTTCTGTCGCTTATTCGTGTGTGGCAGCATCAGATAAATGCGCGTAGTACTAGCCGAAACCTATTTCGTTAAGCAGTGTAAGTTAATAGGTGCTCCATCTTCATATAGTTTCATAATATTTTGAAGGTTTTCTGCCAGTATCAGTACTTCTTTTCAACGTCTATTGAATTTGGATCAGTAATGATTTGACAGGGCAGAGAAGGTGTTCCATCTTTACGGGCTGAGGTAGCTCAATAAATTAAACAGTCAGAAAGAATTAGTCTGGGTCTGCCTGAATCTTTATTGATATGCTGCCTTGTAAAAGACTTTTATAGTTAGAAGTGTAGAAGAGTTACAATGGAAGGAAAATTTTAACATATTTCATCATCGCACCCCTGTTTTGGAATTAAGAGATTTCCTTTTCGTATATTCATTGTTGCTAGAGAGTGTAGCCTAACAAACTGTTTAACCAATAGATGACAAGAGCAAAGATACTTTTAGGATTTTTAAAAATTAAGATTTTGTGTGAAAGCAAATGCAAACAAAGCCGGAATTTGCAACGGAAGTGCAACACAGAGATCCGAAGGCGAATTGGCATGGCGAAGGAAGCTGAGTAAAGTCTTAAGAAACAGGACAATTTCGCTAGAAACTAGGAAGAGAGTACTGGATTGCTATGTGATGCCAATTCTTCAATATGGGAGTGAATGCTGGACAATATTATATATTAGCGAAGATGAAGGAAATATTTGAAGCAATTGAAATGTGGTTCTACAGAAGGATGCTGCGAATATCATGTATCGATCATGTGAGAAATGACGAGGTTTTGGAAAGGATGGAAACGAAAAGGAAATTAATACTGAGCATCAGGAAGAAACAGCTGAAGTTCCTGGGACACGCAATGAGGAAAGAGGGCTTGGAGAATCTGATACTAACAGGACAGATAGAGGGAAAAAGAAACAGGGGAAAACAGCAGATAACATATTTGAAGGACCTAATCAGGTGGATGATGGAACGAAGGTTGAATGGTGTAAAAGGTGGAGCCGTATTAAGAGCCACCAGGGTTAGGAAGACATGGAGGACCATGATCTCCTACGTCATGAAAGGACAGGGCACATAGAAGAAGAAGAATTTTTATATTAGTAGCACGTGATTTTAAAATGCTACACGAAATGAACGGTCGGTGTTTACTCATGGTGGATAACGATTTCCTATCATGAAGTGGACATTCACAATGACGTCAGCAGTGGCATTAATCAACTCCCTTTAGCAAAATGGTGATTATATTTAGATGTAGGTGTTGTGTTATCTTATTAATGTTCATTTAATAAGGCAACATTTTGTGTTGTTACGGCCTTAAATAGTAATGAGAAGAAATAGTCATGGGAATTGTTTCAAATCGAGATGATCACAGTAATGGTGGTCATTTGTTGGCATGGTAAAACTAACCACGATGCAAGCTGCGCTGATTGTTAGCGTACGTTCCAAAATAAAATTAGCACTGCCAATGTGAAACGTAATCACCGTTGGGAAGTCACAGCTTTCCTCTCGGAAAGTGTCAAACTCTAGGATGAAAAGCAATCGGATCCTTTACATTGCCTACCGGAATACATTAGTTAAAAAATTCGTATCGTAGACAAATTCCCAAGCGTCGCGATATCCTGTTAGACTAAGATGAGCAATCTCATCACAGGGGTATATTCTGTTAGTATTAACAAACAAATAACGCCTGACTTAATGACTCTCTAATCCTTTGAATCTAAAGTTACTTATAAATGGAACTTTGTCTGTGTGTGTGTCTGTGTGTGTGTGTGTGTGTGTGTGTCCGTTACCCATAAACCCCGAAACAGCTGAACCGATTTTCTTGAAAATTTACACAGTTGTACTATAAGCGTCTGCGAGGTTTTGTGTCGAAGTACCCACTATAAATATCGAAAAACGACAATGGAAAAAATCGGGTTATAGAAGGAGTGGTCCGATTTTAATCAAATTTGATAAACTCATAGACAAAGACATAAGAAACGATATTCAGAAGTTTCAAGGTTGCAGTTCTTACAATAGTGCATAAAATCGATAATATATATGTATAAAAGGCAAGATATTTTTGTGTGTCTGTTTATCAGCCTGTATGTCTGTATTTTTTCAGCCCTTTTATTTTAGTTTTTGCTTTGGGTTTGGCTCTAAGTAGGTATAATTGTAGTTCTTAGTCTCAGCCATGATACCATTTACTCAGATGACTTATTTAGTCTTCAAAATTCAGTTTACGACGAAAAAACGTATTTGATATCGATAGCAGGAAATCAAAGTTTGACTTAAATCCATTAATTTTTCTTTCAGTTTAAGGTTTCGCTTTAACTGGAAACAACTATTGCTTTTTAGTCTTTCGTGCCAACGCCAAAAGAGTCTGAGCTCCAGGACTATGGATTAGTTTTAAAGCTTTCATTACACCCGAGCAACGCCGGGCTGTACTGCTAGTATATATATATATATATATATATATATATATATATATTATATGTATGTACGGATTATATGTATATATACAGCCGAGCAACGCCGGGCTATACTGCTAGTATATATATATATATATATATATATATATATATATATATATGTTAGCATATATTAGCCAAGTGAGATTGTTGTACATAATTTTAAATTTCATGGCTAAGGGATAAAAATGTAAACAGTTTTCTGCGATACACAGTTGCCTTTAGGAGTTCTTGACGCTACAACACTGAATGTGACATCATTTGTCGATAAAATACTGAAAAGTCTTAAAGACATTTGATAAAACTACGAATGTGTTTCATTTAAATTTTTAGAAGAAATCAATTTGATAAAACTACGAATGTGTTTGCTTTTCATTTTCAGAGGACTCTAAGGCGATTTAATGAGTCTTCTTTCGTCTGAAGCTGCCTTTTAAACGTGGCTTCCTAAGAATTTTCTTGGTGATATATACGTACCCCTATATATATAAATATATATATATGCAGCATGACTTCCTTCAAATATACTTTTTTAATAAAATAGACTTATTTTTATACTGACCCTTTCCAGTTGTCTACTCGTAGATCTCTTCCACAACAGAGAGCGACAGATAATACACAAAAACACAGACGACAGGATGCATAAAATCCAAAGATTGGAACGCTCATGTTAAAGAAAGAGGAAATGCTTCATCGATGAGAAGAATATGTAGGAGAACTCAATAAAGAGAAACCGACAATACACAGAAATACCGACGTACAGAAGATATACAAATATAGAAATCTGTGTAAGACAAGGATGTGTTTTCTTACCGGATCTATTCAACCAACAATTACTGCAAAAATTTGTCATTGGCAGCCACAATCTCAACAATATATGATGTGCGGATGACACAGTACTGATAGCAGGCACAGAAAATAAAGGTCTCCTACACAATGTAGCTAAAGAAAACGAAAAGAGAAGAGTAAACATACACATAAAGAAAACTGAATGCATGATCATCATTATAAAGAAGAACACAAAACGCCAACTACAAGTCGAGGTTAGTGAAATCAAGCAGTTACAGAAATTTAAATAACTAGAAATGTTTTAACATGGGACGGAAAATGCGACACTATAATCCGACGGTGTATTGGTACGGCCAAGGATGAGGTTGAGTAGAGTATTGAGAGACAGAAAAGTACTGGATTGCTCCTCTATGGCAGCAAATGCTGGACAATCGCTTCAAGAATGAAGAAATACTCGAAGCAGCAGAAACGTAGTTCTACAGAAAGATACTCAGGATACCATGGAATAAGAATGTCAACGAAAAGGAAACATATACTTAGCATCAGAAAGAAACAGCTAAAGTTTCTGGAACACGTCATGAGGAAGAGGGGCTTGAAGAATCTAATACTCACAGGACGGATAGAGGAAAAGAGAAACAGAAGAAAGCAGTACGAGACAAACTTGACTGGATTGAGCAAGTAGGTGGAGAAACGTGGTTTGGAAGGGATACCAAGAGGATAAATTTTAAGAGCGACAAGTAGAAATTCATGATCGCTTATGTCCTGAAGAGACACAAAGAAGAAGAAGAATCATTTTCTAGATATCAAGATGAAATTAGCCAAAGAAAGTGCGGTGGTTTTTGTTTGTTTGTTTTATTTAGCGTAAGTATTTCGATTTTCATGATCATCTTCAGGGGCAAATTACAAAGGCAATCATATTGTAACTGCAATAAAAACTGCATCATTTTGTGATGATGATTTTAATATATATATATATATATTGTCATCCGCAGACAGATCTGTTTCGCTGTATCACAGCTTATCAGTACGGTTACACTCCGATTGCTTTTTAACGCAGGATTGAAACCTGACCGAACTGGCGTCAGTCGGCGATTCTACCTCTGGGCTATGGCTATATATACGTGTGTGTGTGTGTGTGTGTTACGCAATGAATATTGGCTCAGAACGAGTTAGAATTCAAGTTGACTTCGTTGCATTTACTTACACGCAAATACCCTTGGGAAAGGTATAAATTCGTCTCTTTTCTTTTCAGCTAGGGGTTAGATATCAGGACAAGTTGGATTCTAGAACCTTGGTTGAAAATCAGTCTTGCTCTTTCGAAACATGACTGACTAAGAAGAAAAGAGTGTATCATGTATGGCACTCAACTGATATATATATACATATATATATATATATATGTATATATATATATATATATATATATCAGATGTCGGATGTCTAACCATAATGATGAGCTGTGAGACAGTGAAACAGATCTGTCTCCAGATGACTATTTATGCTCTCACACCCTGATTGAGCACTCAGGAAGAATGGTAGACTTTGGGAAAACAGTAGCTACTCTAGCATCTATGCATCTTTCATTCAGTAATGAATTAGAACACTCTAACTACTGGCGTTTGAATACATGGTATATAATGCGCTAAAAGTCTGTCTCCTTCTACCAGGCGGCCATTATCTCACAGGTAGAATCGCCGATTGGCGCCGATTTCGGTCGGGTTTCAATCTTGGGTAAAAGCAATTGGATGTCTAACCATAATGATGAGTTGTGAAACAGCAAAGATCTGTCTGCGGATGACTATATATACATATATATATATATGTGGGGGGGTGATAATGGTACAAAATAGAAAAGCTTTTTAACGTTAAGTTTCGTCAACGTCACGAGTGTCATCTTCGACTTTTCCAATGAAAGACAAATTTGGGTGAAAGAAGAAAAAGTGTTTTAGGAGCTTTCAGAATAAAAGTAGCAGAAAATTAAATCACTTTATCAGATCCGACGACCAGACTGCAGTGTGTTTCATTACAACCTGAGGAAGGCGAACGTAATCCATATAACTTCGGCAAAACTCGTCGTTTCAGAAGCCGTTCCACGCCTCACCAATTTAATTTTGGAAATATTACACACACACACACACACACACACACACACACACACACACATATATATATATTGGTCATAAATCCGAAAAAGCGGCTTGGAGGTAAATCCAAAAGGATCCTATTAACATTAATTATTAACACTAATCCAGCCAGATTGTTCAATGTAATCAAATTTATTTATATATGTATGAAATAATTACTATTAATTTTTAAGATACTAATATTTACTTTGAGATCGACTCATTCCACGTAATTCAATGACTCAGAGATTAACGTCTTACTGTCATCTGAATAACTTCAATTTTTAAGATACTAATATTTACTTTGAGATCGACTCATTCCACGTAATTCACTGACTCAGAGATTAACGTCTTACTGTCATCTGAATAACTTCAAGTAATAGTGTTTACTCATGCGCAATGTAGTCCTCTCTGGCAACCTTTCAACAGACGTGAAGATCAATCTTTTTGGGGTAACCCATACTTTTCGGACTTGTGCTACACCCGAACTACTCTTAGAAAATCAATTTTGACTGAGTCATACTTTCTGCTACGCTTAGAAAATCACCATACGAAGACAAACTAAAAGGAAAAATATCTCGTCGCGTATTTGATGAATTTCAGTGGATAGGCGGTAAATCATGAACAAGGAGAGGGTGGAAGGGAAGAGGAAAATGTTACACCAACAAATGACAAAGAGAGTTGTGGAGAACCAAAAAGATATTACTGTTGAATCGGGTGTGTTTACTTAAACAGTAAAAGAAGAAGGAGAACTTGATGTGCTGCGAAGATTAATTTAGCACTTGGCGCATGGGAAAATATGAAAAACGGAGCGAGGAAGATTACATTACGCTAATAATTCAAATGAAGAAGGCCTACCCAACCAAAGTATAGGTATAAGGAATCATGGCTTTGAATTATACTCAATGAACAATCATTTCTATTGGGGGAAATAAAACAATGTCCTCAACCACAAAGCAGAGCGACTGACTGTTTTTATGCATTCCTTAGATCATTCTTCTTTTTTGCTTTTGCACTTTTTATTATGTTTTATTTATATTTTCTAGTTAAATACTTACTCTCTTTTTTGTCTGTTTTTTTTTTTTTACAAGTCAACCATCCGTCCGTGCATGGAGTACTGCTGCCATTTATGGTCAGGTGCCCCTGCCGTTCTCCTCAGTGTTCTCGACAGGCTCCAAAGGAGAGTCTGTAGTGTGATAGGTACTGATCTGGCGACTCGACTGCAGCCACTTCCCCACCGTCGAAATGTGGCCCCCCTTTATCTGTTCTATAAATACTTTCATGGCTTCTGCTCGGACGAACTTAAGTCACTGATGCCTCCTCAACAGGTGTTTACTCGTGCAACCAGACTGGCAACTGGGTCCCACCCATTCACAGTCAGGTTAGCCAAATGCAGACGACACTTCTACTCCTGTAGCTTCTTCTCTCGCACTTCCCGCCTGTGGAACTCGCTCACATATTCTTGCTTTCCTGACGGCTACAACCTCCAGAAATTTAAATGCAATGTCAATACTCATCTATTAACCACTGGACTCTAGCTCTCTCCCCACCCCCGTATAACCTTCCCTTTCTCTCCACCTATGTATCTGTCATCGCACCTGCATTCTCAGCTTTTTATTGCTCCTTTCTAACTAGTTTGTACTCCTCACTCTTTTCTAATTAGTCTTTTTACAGTTATGTAGCCAACAGGTCATCAGTGGCATTTCTGCCTTGCTCGGGGTGAAATGATTAAAAAAAATATATACCACATTGTATCCATAAGTGCTAAGAAAGAGAGAATATTTCCATCTAGTGTCTCCCCGTTATAGGCATTATAGGTATTTTATAGGCATTATAGGTACTTTTATAGACATTATAGGTACTTTTATAGGCATTATAGGTACTTTTATAGACATTATATGTACTTTTATAGGCATTATAGGTACTTTTATAGACATTATAGGTACTTTTATAGGCATTATAGGTACTTTTCCATCTTTTGCTAAAAAACAGCATTGCATGATGAAAAAGGGCCCAAAATTTAATAAAAACATAGTTTTATCGTTAAAATGTTTATTCGAGGAAATACTAATTTTTTTTAATTATTTGTTTTTATATATATTTTAATCTTTTCTAGAATGTTCGAAAAAAAAAACTCTTCATATTTTTCGTCTTTCTTTCGTATATTTTCCCTTACTTAATTCAGTATTTCCTCCTACATTAATCACTTTCTTTGGTTTATTGTGTAAGATTCTCTCTTTGTGTTTCCGTTGCCCTGGTTTCTCTAGTCTTCACTTTTGTCTTTCATTTTTATCTTTCATTTTTCTTTAATTCGCTTTTCTATCTTTCATTTTTTTTCTTCTCTTTTTCATCTTTCCAGATGATGGCTTTCATTTTTACGTTCTTTCATTAATTCCCAGTTGTTGTTTTTTGTTTGTTTGTTTTTAGGGATTCTGTCTTTTGTTTTGATTTCCTTTTTAGTTTTAGTTTTTCTCATTATTTTTTTCTTTTCTTTCTTTAATTATGTTTTTCTTTAATTCTTACACACTTCGAATCTATTTCTCTTTCTCTCTCAGAATTAATTTTCAGAGTGTTCTCTCATTGTTTATTTTATTAATACTTCTGTTTTTTGTTTTTTCACTTAGATTTTTCTCATTTTTTATTTTATTTTATTTCGCTTTAATTTATTACGAAATTGCTTTTCATTTATTCTTTCTTTCTTTCTTTCTTTCTTTCTTTCTTTCCGGAAACTATCTACTGTTTCTTTCGTTTTTTTTCTTTATTTCATTAATTTGAAGGAACTATCAGTTTGTTCTTTTTCCTCTTTGATTCTTTGTTTCTTTCTTTTTCTATTTTATTTCCAGGAACTATCTTTTTGTTTCTTATTTCTGTTATCTGTTTTCTCTTCTTTCTTTCTTTCTTTCTTTCTTTCTTTCTTTATTTTATTTTCAGGATCCAACATTCTTTTTCTTTTTTTCTTTTTTTCTTTTCTCTTTGTTTCTTTGTTTGTTTCTTTCTTTCCTTTCCGGGAACTATGTTTTTGTTTCTAATTTCTTTTTTCTCTTTTCTCTTCTTTCTTTCTTTCTTTCTTTCTTTCTTTCTTTTGTTTCCGGGAACCAACATTCTGTTTCTTTTTTTTCTCTTTGTTTGCTTGTTTGTTCGTTCGTTCGTTCGTTCGTTCGTTCGTTCGTTTGTTTCTTTCTTTCTTTCTTTCATTTCCAGCAACTATGTTTTTGTTTCTTATTTCTTTTTTCTCTCTTTATGCTTTCCTTCTTTCTTTTTTTCTCAAATTTATTACACATTCCAGTTTCCTCTCCTTTTTTATCTATCAGTTTCGAGTTGTCATGAATTTCATTAGCAGCTCATTGGCAACTCTCCTATTATGAAACTTACTGTGCATTCACATTTATCTTTCTTTTCCGAAAATAATACAAATATAAATTTTAGAATCTATTTGAAAATTGAACGAAATTTTAACAACTTTATTCCCCACAGGGGACTTTCCCATTTCAGTAGAGAAGGTTGTAGGAAGTCGAACAGCATCGTATTATAAAGAGTCATTATGTTTTGCACTGATTTAAAAGCTTTTTAAAATCTCGTAAATGTTTTGAAATAAAATATTCGCCTTTTGATTTCAAGAGAGAACACACAAAAGGAAAGTGATATTCATTGATGACTGTTCTCAACCACGAATTATGTCGCTAATTTGATCGAAGGATTAAGGGCTACGCAGGCTTTTACATACATTCATATGAACAAAGAAACCAAGTATACATACATAGTAATGCCTATACAGTTAAGTGCTATACGTAATACACGCTTGGGCAATCATGTCTCGAAAGAGATATGACTAACTGGGCAGAAAATTATTATCCCGCAGTAGGTTGCCATTGCTTTCTGTGGTAGACTGGTTGCCGACCAATGCTATAGAAACCAATCTGTCCTATTATTTAACCCATAAATGGAGGGAAGAGATGGATTAATACCTTTCCCAAGGGTATTTGTGCGTAAGTTAATGCAAGTAATCCAACTAGGATTCGAACTCGGCTCTCCGATTTCTCGTTCCAAGCCGATATCCACTGCACCACAACGCACATCCTGCCTATAACTATGCTTAAAATATGTAATCAAAACTGATGTGCTAAAAATATTGGTATAGGTGCCTTGTATTGAGTTGTTTTTTGTTTTTGTTTGTTGTTTGCAGATTATTAACCATTTGCAGGTTATTTAAAACCAAGAATATTCTGTATAGTTACACAATTGTTTGGAGGATGAAAATGATTTACTGATACCATGTCCTACTAATTAATTTACAATTTCTCAATTTTCTTTTAATTATCTCATCCCAAGCAACACGGTAATGACACTAAGTAAGCCGCATTTCCTTGGGAAAATTACATAGATCAAGCGTGTGCGCATCACTCAGTAAATATTCCGTTCTATGGGAAAATCAAGTAAAAATATCCCTAGAGATTAAAGAGTAGATTTTGTTTTTTAAATTGTGTCACCCCGAGCAAGGCGGTAACGCCACTGATGTGCAGGGGGCTACGTAAAAGTAAAAAGATAAGGGGGCTACATACGAGTAAAAGATTAAATCGCAGCAGAGTGAAGAGAAAGACGAACCAGTTAGAAAGAAGCAAGAGAAGGATGGAAATACAGGTGTGATGACATTTGCAAAGGTGGACAAAAAAGAAAGAATATACAGGGTGGTGTAGAAAGGACTGGGGTCAAGTGGTTAAGAGATGAGTACTGACATTGCATTTAAATTCTTAGAGGTTGTAGCCGTCGGGAAAGCAAGAGTATGGAAGCGAGTTCCACAGGCGGGAAGTGAGAGAAAAGAAGCTGCAGGAGTAGAAGTGTCGTCTGCATTTGGTTGATCTAACTGTGAATGGGTGAAACCCAGTTGCCAATCTGGTTGCAGGGGCACCAGTAACTTAAGTTCGTTGGAGCAGATGCCATGAAAGTATTCATAGAACAGAGGAAAGCTACATCCCGTCGGTGGGGAAGCAGCTGGAGTCGAGCTACCAAGTCGATACCTATCACATTACAGATTCTCCTCTAGAACTCGTCGGGTGCCTCTGCTGCTCTCCTTGGGCTTCTTGACAAAATACAAAGGAGGATCTGTAACGTGGTTGATACTGACTTGGCAGACCGGCTGCAGCCGCTCTCTCACCGGCGTGATGTGGCTTCCCTGTGCCTCTTCTACAAGTACTTTCATGGCTACTGCTCCGATGAACTTAGATCACTGGTGCCGCCTAAGCACGAATTTACACGAGATACTAGATTAGCAACTAGGTCCCACCCTTTCACTGTTAAGCAAATAAGATGTAACCGTAAATTCTACTCAAACAGCTTCTTTTCTCGCGCTTCCCGCCTGTGGAACTCCCTTCCACAACTCTGCTTTCCCGACAGTTACAATCTCCAGGTGTTTAAATGTAGGGTCAATAGACACCTCCTATCACACTAACTCCCAATTATTCTCAGAACACTCTCATCTACCCAACCCTCATTCTCGGTATCCTTGCCCGCCTATCACCCACCCTCTGACATTTCCTATATTTAATCATCCTTTCTCCACTCTATGTAGGCCCCTGCGCAGTAGTGGCAGTGACATGCCTTGCTCGGGGTGAAACGCTTATAAAAAAAAAAAGAAAAAATAAAGAACTTGTCAAGAACATTGAGATGAACGGCAGGGGCGTCTAACCATATATGACAGCAGTACTCCATGCACGGACGAATGGTTGATTTGTATATATGCAGGATGGATTCAGGCGGAAAAAACGTCGTTGCCGACACAGTGACCAAACCTTCCTAGCAGTGGATTTAGCTATTGACACAATGTCATAGTTCTACTTGAGATCGGAAGAGAAGGTAAGGCCGAGGAGGCGCAGAGTATTGCTCCCAGGGAGACTCGATTGGTCTATGCTTATGGGAGGCAGGAGAGGTTGCCTGTGATGATTGACAGACAGAAGGCAGGTAAATTTCCCAGAACAGAATTCTGCTTTATCAGCAGTAGATAACATTATTTCAAACTGATTGAAAATTGGAATTGAGATTGAGAATTTACTCTTGTTTAGCACACCCTTACGCAGCTAACTGTAATCTCGAGAACCAAACCTGTGAGAGGTTATACTTTGTCTAATTCTAAAAGAAAATCGCAACTTAGCTTCATTAAGCAGAGGCTTGTTATCGTCACAAGCGGATATAAAGAGGCTTCTGTCAGGACCCGAAATACCATATTAGTATAACGGTAAAAAAGTGACTTCTGTGAGCTATAGCGACTAAACAGGTGAGAGTAAACCAAAGAGAAGTTTGGGGATTCACTTGGTATTTCTGTGCACAAAAGCTCCAGTTCCGCTTTTCACCCGGAAAGGAATCTCGGTGTCACAATTCTCAACGAAAGATTTTTGAAAATTCACACTAAGAGATGTTGCGAATGAAATCATGGGATGATACCCAAATCAGTGTGTTGGTCACAGAAAGAGATCTTCCCTAACAGACGATCGGAATAAAACATCAGTATAAATTTTAAAACTTAATGCAAAGGCTGAAAGATGAAATTTACTTAATTTTGCATAGTGTTTTTTCAGCATTTCTAAAAATCAAACAGGAACAGAAGCTAAAATACCTGAGAAGCGTTCTGACAGAGATTGAAAAGTGCTACTGTGACACTGAGATCTTAACAAGGACACATTGGAAAAGCTAAGTAGAGTATTGAAAGGTAGGAAGATAGAAGAGAGACTTAAAGCAACAGAAATGTTGTTCTTCAGAAAGATACTGAGGATACAATGGAGCAAACAGAGAGACAAAGGTGAGGTTTTGGAGAGGAAGAAAACGAAAAGGAAATTTTATATTTAGCTTCCGGAAAAGACAACTGAGGCTTCTGGGACATGTAATCAGGGAAAAGCTGTGTGAGACATACTTTTCTGGAGCAAGTGAATGGCGGGAAAGATGCCAAGATAAAAAATGTTAAGAGAGACAAGGGACAGGGGCAAGTGGAAGGCCATGAAAGAGGATAGAACATAATGAATATGGTGCTTAAGATGCTCTATAATCCAGTATAATGTATTAAGAAGATGGAGTAACTTGTTTTCTGACCTTCAGAAGTCATAAAATCCATTACTATTACTAATCAATTTCGATTTTGCGGTAAAATTACTAATTAATTAGTATACCATGTTTTGTTTTGCACGCTAGTTTACATATATGTGTTACTTGCTACTAACTATCCAGATATCTTCTCGTACGTGATAGATGAGGTAAGAAAAAGTAATCCGAATGCATGGTCATCAGCAAAAAGAGCAGCCCAAAGTGCCAAATACAGATGGGGGGGTGTTAAAATCAAGTAGGTACGAAAATTCAAATATCTGGGAAGTATTCTAACTGAAGACGGAAAGTGCGACACAGAGATCCAAAGGCGAATTGGCATGGCGAAAGACGCGTTCCAGAAGCTGAGTAAAGTATTAAGACACAGGAAACTTTCACTAGAAACAAAGAAGAGAGTACTGGATTGGTATGTGATGTCAGTTCTTCAATATGGCAGCGAATGTTGGACAATATCAACAAAGATGAGGGGAAAACTTGAAGCAGCTGAAATGTGATTCTACAGAAGGATGCTGCGGATATCGTGGACCGAACATGTGAGCAATGACGAGATTTTGAAAATGATGGAAACGAAAAGGAAATTAATATTGAGCATCAGGAAGAGACAGCTAAAGTTCCTGGGACATGCAATGAGGAAAGAGGCCTTGGAGAACCTGATACTAACAGACCAGATAGAGGAAAAAAGAGACAGAGGAAAGCAGCGGATAATATATTTAAAAGGCCTGATCAGGTGGATGAGAGAACGGGGGCTGAGAGACGTTACAGGAGAAAGCGTGCTAACAGTCACCAGGGATAGGGAGACGTGGAAGGCCATGATCGCCTACGCCCTGACGGACAAGGTACATAAAAGAAGAAGAATCGAATAAATTAACTCAAACTCTCTTTTGTCAAGTTTTCTATTCATTAGATAGATGAAAACGCTTTAGTGCTCCCTTGTATATGTTCGTCAGTACAAGGCGTCCATAATTCTCTTTAAATAACATCTAACGTTTGGGAACCACTGGTGGAACCCCTGGTTCACAAACGGCGCAGTGTGCCTCATACGTAAAGTGGAAGAATATACCAGGTGATGTGGAATGACTGAAAGATAAGCACAGATTAAGAAACATTTTTAAAACATCAGATATAAAAAATAAGCATGATTTCAAAATTTAAAATATTATTATGGATCAGTTGTATTCGTATGCATGAGTCCCAGTATAACTTATGATTGACCGATTTTATAATTGTAATATTTTTACATTATATCATGTGTTAAGAATATTGTACCTAGGGTCCGAGAATTAAAGGAAAGCATTAACAATGAAAATTCTCTAACTTCGACTCACGAACCTTTGAACCTCTCTTTGTTCTTGTTTTTATTTTTAATTGCAGTTTTTATTACATAAAATTTGGTAAGGCATGGGCAAATATTCATCTCGAAAATGTTGCTCAGAGAAAAAATCTATTGATGTTAAGAGAATTTTGGAAATTGTAAAATAAATGAAAAGAGACTTAGAATAATCTAAAAGAGAACTTGAAAATATTGGCAAGATTTGATTGATTTTTTACGGTTTATCAACCCTTTGCAGATTATTTAAAGCTAGAAAATGTTTTTAGATTGCCAGAAGATTTTAAAATAATGATAGTTAAAGGAATAGAATTGTTATTATTTAACCCATCTGTTGGAGGAGAAGAGATGGGTTCAATATTTTTTCAAGGGTATATACATATATGTGAATATAACGAACCCAATTGGATTTCGAACTCGGCACTTCGATTAACAATTCCGAGCTATTTTCGATTGCATCATCCGAAAATCTAGGCATACAGCACCAGGCATTTCCAGGTGATCACCCATCGTTACCGACTGAGCTCGACGTTGCTTAACTTCGGTGATCTTATGGAAACTAGGGATTCAACGTCGTATGTCAATAGGACCCATTGACAGGATAAGTATAAAGGTTAACTTTAAAACAAAACTGTTTTTCTCGTTGTTTTATTTCAGAAAAATGAATAGAACAATGGCCTGTTGCTTTTGTATTAATGTGGTTTAAGAAACTCTTGCCTAATACTTCTCAGGCATATTTATGTTTATTCAAGGTCACAAGTGTCTATCTATGGTCGATTCTTCAACTGGGTATAGCTTAGTTACAGTATCTTTAAGTAGTTCAAACCCTTAGTTTCAATGACTCACGACATCTTGTGTTATATAGCCACTTCATTAGGTATTAAATCTGCAGCAATTCACGAGGGAACAAATAGCTTCTTCTTCGTCTTCTTCCTCGTCGGCGAAAACAACCTTGGCCCCGAAATGTTGGACTGCTATCCATTCGGCGTCTCTCATAAATGACGGTTCATAAACACTTCGTAACAATTCAACGGGAATAAACTGCTGCTTCTTCTTTGCAAGTTAAATTAAACGGTGAACCAAAAATCATTATCGTTTGTCTCCTCTGGAACTCAATTCAACGGAAACCAAAACTGCAACCACTTACTCGGAAATAAAACTGTGGCTAAAGCTTCACAATATTCTTCTCATTGCAATGTGACGACGACGGCGACGACTGATGAATCTTCTATAATATCAACATGTAACGGAAAATATTAATTTATGTGGATAGGGTACTGTATTAATAAAATATGCTTCTATGGATTATATATTTGGGATTTATTAAAAAATAAAACGTTAGGTTTCAAATTGTTTACACAATAAAAAATCATCATCAGTATCTTAATAAAAATAGATGTTAAAATTTGCAAATTTGAAATAGATATTCAAGAAGACATGACGAGGAGAAAAGTTTTGGTCACTTACAGGATATATTGAGGACAAGAGGAACTGATGGATTAAAACATCAAGTAATCTACCTAACTAGCTTGTATAAAATTGAAAAGAGAAAAGAGAAATACAGAGATAAAATAAGACAAATCGTGCTAAGAGCTTCAAACCATAGGAAGTTGTCGAAAGTTCTGACAGAGAATAAGAAATAAAACTACTAGGTTATTAATACTGAGCATCAGGAAGAGACAGCTGAAGTTCCTGGAACATGCAATGAGGAAGCAGGGCTTGGAAAATCTGACACTAACAGGCCAGATAGAGGGAAAAAGAGACAGATAACTTATTCGAAGGACCTAATCAGGTGGATGACGGAACGAGGGTTGCATGATGTAACAGGAGAAGGCGTGCTCAGATAGGGAAAAGTGGAAGGCCATGATCGCCTACGTCCTGAAGGGACAAGGCACATAGAAGAAGAAGGTTAGAATAAGCTCTCAAGCCTTAACTGACAGTCAGTCTAAGAGAAGGATTTAAAATATAAAGTTTAAAAAGTTAACAGAAAACCTCTTTATATTTCTAGAGAAGTCAAGGTTATTTGCAGATAATAATGAAAAAAGTAGTCGTCTGGACAATCTCATCAAAGATGAGTGTAAGACAGGAAAGAACCAAAATGTGGCTCTATAGAAGGATGCTGAGGATACCATGTACCGAATATGGGAACAACGATGAGGTTTTGGAGAGGTTAGAAACGAAAAGGAAAGTAATACTTAACATCAGGAAAAACAGCTGGATTTTCTGGGACATGTAATGCGGAAGGAGAGCTTGGAGAATCTCATACTCGCGGGACTGATAGAGGGAAGGAGAGACATGGGGAAACAACGCCTATATACTTGATAGACTTGAGCAGATGGATTGCGGGGCGGTGTTTGGAAGGGATAACATGAGAAGGGGAGGTAAGAGATAGGGAGATGTAGAAGTCATGATTGCATACCTTCATAAATGGTTTTATTTTATGATTTGAAGTTTAAAACAGAATCCTATATTCAAAACCATGGAGAAGGCGATGAGAAACCACTATGACATATTTCCTAAAATGTCATATCATAGACAAAAAGAAATCCATGGAGAGTCATCTACGGCTTTGATTTTTATTGTCATGGCGTTTTTAAAGAATTCTTTCTCTGTGTCGCTTCAGTACGTAGGTGATCATGGACTTCTACTTGGTTCTCTCTCTTGTCACTTCCAATATTTTTCTTCTTGGTATCTCTCTCAAACCCCGCTCTGCCATTCATTTGCTCAGTCCTATCAAATAAATCTCAGGCTGTTTTCACCTGTCTTTCTTGCTTTCTCTCCGTCCTGTGAGTATTAAATTTTCCAATCTCTTCTTCTTCATTACCTATCTCAAGAACCTCAGCTGTCACTTCCTGGTGTTAAGTATGAGTTTTCTTCACGTTTGCATTCTCTAACATCTGATCGTTGCTCACGAACAGGGACCTTAGTATCCTCACCATCCTTCTGTAGAACTACATTTCTACCGCCTCGAGCTTCTCCTTCATCCTTGATGAGATAATTCATTACTATACAGAAGGACAGATATCCAATAGCGGTCCAACACTCTTTTCTTTATTATCAGGGAACTATACATTTAAAGCCAACGACAAATTAATTATACGTATATCCGAAAATGTTGACCAATATCGTTTGACTAATACTAATTTAATTGCAAAACAGGCATCTACGCAGATGACACTACAATATACTCCTGCACCAGTAAGAAACCTGTCGTGGCGGACAGACATAATCTCGCTGCTGACCTTGATCGGGATCTACACTCTGTGGTGAACTGGGGCAAGAAGTGGCTTGTCAAATTCAATTCATCTAAGACCAAGCTGTTGTCTGTCAACCATTACAGGCAACCTCTCCTGCCTCCCATAAGCATGGACCAAGCGATTCTCCCTGAGAGCAATACACTACGCCTCCTCGGACTTACCCTGTCCTCAGACCTCAAATGGAACCACTATATTGAATCCATAGCAAAATCTACTGCTAAGAAGGTTGGGTCACTATGTCGATCCAGGATGTTTTTCCCACCTGAATCCATCCTGCATATATACAAGTCAACCATCCGTCCGTGCATGGAGTACTGCTGCCATTTATGGTCAGGTGCCCCTGCCGTTCTCCTCAGTGTTCTTGACAGGCTCCAAAGGAGAGTCTGTAATGTGATAGGTACTGATCTGGCGGCTCGACTTCAACCACTTCCCCATCGTCGAAATGTGGCCCCCCTTTTTCTGTTCTATAAATACTTTCATGGTTTCTGCTCAGACGAACTTAAGTCACTGATGCCTCCTCAACAGGTGTGTACTCGTGCAACCAGACTTGAAACTGGGTCCCACCCATTCACAGTCAGGTTAGTCAAATGCAGACGACAATTCTACTCCTGCAGCTTCTTCTCTCGCACTTCCCGCCTGTGGAACTCGCTCCCGTATTTTTGCTTTCCAGAAATTTAAATGCAAAGTCAATACACATCTACTAACCACTGGACTCTAGCTCTCTCCCCACCCCCGTATAACCTTCCCTTTCTCTCCACCTATGTATCTGTCATCGCACCTGTTTTCTCAGCTTTCTATTGTTCCTTTCTAACTAGTTTGTACTCCTCACTCTTTTCTAATTAATCTTTTTACAGTTATGTAGCCCCCAGCTCATCAGTGGCATTTCTGCCTTGCTCGGGGTGAAATGATTAAAAAAAAAAGACATTGACTTACATCGTAAACTCTGACATAGTGTAATTTGTTATTTTCATGAAACGTTCCGTTTCTTTAGAGAGAATGTCAAGTCTATAGGAAAGTCAATAATATTAAAAATAAATAGGAGGATTTCTGATAGCTTGCTTAAATGAGATACAAGCCATGTTGCGAATTAGCCGATTAAGTTTCAGCAAAAATTGTCTGTTTCTTCCAGGTGATTGATGCTACAAACTCTTTAATTTGTCTAATCAAGAACATCTTGAAGAGAAACGTTATAGTTAGCAAGACAATTGCTATCTTTGAGTAAAACTCAAGAAATTAACCAATCTTTAAGTTCTATTTTAAACAAAAAAAAGGTAACCTATCAGCTGGATATAGTCTACTTACTTTAATCTGGCACAAGGCCACATGTTCTGGGAAACCAATGAGGATCACAAACACGGTAACAATAAATAACACTGTATTCATTCATTATTGACGTGCAATGATTCTACCAAAAATAGAATATTGTGGAGATCATTGATCGTTTTCACAGTTTCATAAAACATAAAAAATGGAAATAGAGAGTATGATTTTATAAAAAGATGCATCTGCCTTTGTTTAGTAGAAGGCCACAAGTATAGAGCACTTGGGAAGGGTAAAACGTATAGAAGATCAATAATAGTCTGCTAATATAATGTGATTTTTAATACAATAGACAACAAATACAAGTCCCAAGAGCCATTCAAGTTAGAGTTACTGATTACTAAATGAGAGGGTGGCAAGAGTGTAAGAGGTGCAATTAATGAGGACATAAAAAAATAAATAACGTATGACCCTAAACTTGGAGAGGTTAACAGTGAAACATCCTGTCAGTAGACTTTTTTCCTACGTAAAAGTCCTACTAATGTTATTCGAGAGGAATGAGGATGTATCGATTCAGTGAACGTGGCATTGCGTGCACTGGTTGCGAAGGTCTGGACCGATGAGATTTAAGATGGTAGCTCGTCTAAATATCTGTCAAGTATCTGTTGCTAGCCTCTCGCTCCTCCCGAGAAGCTAGAAACGTTTCGAAAAGAATTGTAGAGTTTAAAACAATTCGTTACACATAAGGCTAATTAGCACGTTCGAAAAATTTGGTATTTAATGCCAAAATGAGGATTGCTAGGAATTATACTATTTCGAGATATTTTTGATTTTGTCAGGTAGTGGAAGATTTCAGAACAGAATTGCTATTCTAGACTAAAAAAAGCAAATGATATTTCTATAATGAGTAACAGAGTCTAACAAAAGCGGATCGGTGGGTCGATGTCTCAGAAGAAGACGAGGTGATATCGTTAGATATCTGAAAATCTCTAGATGGTTATACGTCAAGATATGCTATACCTCACAGCGTCATCGGTAGTTCTTAGTAAAAGTTAAACGAACGCCCTTTGCTACAGGCATATGTATACTTTATAATATCAACAGTTTCCGGGTTATGGCGGGAACAACCAAGTGACATTCATTGTACTCACAAAATAGAAGCAGGTTTTTGTTTCTTACAAATACTGCAAAAGCAACAAAGTATTTAAAGTAAATCTACAAATTTTAGAATATCTGAAAAAAATTCTTATGGTTCCCTTCTACGAGGAATGGACTTTCTCTCTTGTAATATATGCGTGACTTTCGGAAGGCATATGACAGGCAGTTGACGAGAGCTTGTAAGCGGGTAAAGCCAGCTACGATTGATGCAATAAGCAGCGTAACTGTACTGTTTGGACTTACTTATTCTATTTACTTATTAGTAACACTTGCTTTGTACATATGTTCTTGTTATACTCATACACTGTTTTGAACCTACCTTCTGTTTTCCGTGTCTTACTTCCGGCCAAACCGGTCACTACAACATTGCAGCGAAGTCTCGCCACAACTCTACAACGAATTGGCGACGAAGATCCACTACACATGGATGTTTAAATCATTTATCTTGTTTAAAATTATATGCCACTTCTAATACCTCCACTGAATATTTGAGAGTGCATAGCTTCTTTATCACACCAATCCCATTAGGAAAGAAGTAAATCTGTTCCTTCTCTCCTCAGTTGTGCTTTAAATAGCAGGTTAGACTGAGTCTTTTAACTTTAGTTGACAACCAGTCTAAAAAAAGATGTGTTTACAAAACTGTAGAATCACTTCTACATGCACGTACATACCTACATACATATCGTCATGCACACACTTTCATACACATATACCCACACACATTTACGTGAGGACCGCACGTGAAACTTTCTTTTTTCCCGCGTTTATTAAGAAATATATAAACTGATTTCCACAGGTGCTTAACCAGTTAGATGTTGTTTTTCGGGGCATATAGCCAGAATGCTGTTCGTTCCTTTCAATTCATATACTGGGCTAATTGCATTCAGCATTTACCTACATAAAAATGTTTCTCTCTTTATCTTATAAGTACAATGCAATGCATGTATAATTATATTCACTACTATTCAGTACAAACATATTATTTCCTTTTCAGGAACATTTCTAGCATGAATATTGAGACAATATCTTTAATATCTAAGAAAGAACATTCTTCACGACATCTTGCATTCACGAATTAATCAATCTTGTAACCTTACTTAATAAATGTTGTTATTTTCGTTACATTGTGCTTTGAGCTATTTTATTTACTAGCAGTATAGCCCGGCGTTGCTCGAGCGTAATGAAAGCTTTAAAACTAATCCATGGTCTTGGAGCTCAGACTTTTTGGACGTTGGCACGAAAGACTAAAAAGCAATAGTTGTTTCCAGTTAAAGCGAAACCGTAGAATGAAAAAAAATGAATGGATATAAGTCAAATTTTGATTTCCTGGTATCGATATCAAATTTTCTGCACTATTGTAAGAACTGCAACCTTGAAACTTCTGAATATCGTTTCTTATGTCTTTGTCTATGAGTGTATCAAATTTGATTAAAATCGGACCACTCACTCCTTCTATAACCCGATTTTTTCGATTATGGATTTTCGATATAAATCGGGGGTACCTCGACAGAAAACGTAGCCATGAACACTCGCAGACGCTTATAGTACAACTGTGTAAATTTTCAAGAAAATCGGTTCAGCCGTTTCGGAGTCTATAGGTAACGGACACACACACACACACACACACACACACACACACACACACACACACACACACAGAGACAAAGTTCCATTTATAAATAAGTTCAGATAAATGAGGTGGTTTGGACAACCAACCTACTTTTCACTGTTAAAATTACTACCCCGACGGTCAGTCTACCACATACTGGTACCAGATTTGTCGAAACCACTACAAAACCGGTACTTGTTTTTCTCTGTCCAGTGTCCTTTTCAGGACGTTGGTGATCATGACTCTATACAATTTCCGATCCTTTGTGGCTTTTAATAAATTTGGGCTTTTTGTTATCCTTCCGAAATCTTGTTTCGCCATCCATTTACTCAAGCTCTCTAGGTAGGTCATGGTGTTTTCCTCTGTCAGTTTTATTCCTTATGTTGACTTCTTCGTTTATACATGTTCGGTTCATGCTATCCTCAGGATCTTTCTGTAGAACCACATTTCTATTTCTCAAAGTTTCATTTTCATCTCTGAAGTCCTTGTCCAGCATTCACCGCCGTCTAGAAGGACTGATATTACATAATAGTTTAGTACATTTTGTTTTGTTTCTATCGACATTTTTCTGTTTCTTAATAATTTGCTTAGCTTTGAAAGAGATCTTTTTTGTGCACTCACTGATTTTAGTGTCACACTTTCCATCCTTTATTAAAACATATCTGTTGTGATAATTGTTATAGGGAAACACACCTATTCCTCAGATAATGGACTCTCCCTCCTATATTAATATGAGTTAACAGGAAGTTAACGGGGCAAGTTTTAAGAAGTTCTTGAGAATTCCATAGAAGTTCTTTAAAGTTCTATTGGAGTTCAGTAAAACTACTAGGCAGTTGATAATAGTTGACGAGTTTAGCCAAATACTAAGGAGTCAGCTTTCAGTGGAAGATTACCAAGTTCCTAATATTTTGGGTGCGTTGCCGATTAGCAACCGACATAGGCCGATTATAACCTTCAGTGCGAAAACGACTCCACAACATTAATTTACCATTATCTCCTTACAATCATAAATAAATTGTTCCATTTATAAGTACTTTTGGGTAATTGTCTAAGAGATAGAAGATTGAAGTGGCTTTTTTAGCTGAGTATTGAATATTACTATTACTATCACTACTGACTTTGTTGAGTAAAGTGTTGAGTCTTGCCAGAACACACATCACAAATTCCCAGATATTTAACTTATAATTGATTTGAGTTTTTTTTAATCGTTTCATCTCAAGCAAAGCATTCCGCTGCCACTATTGCGCAGGAGGTTACATTGGGGAAAGTGATGAGAAAGAGTGGTTAGATATAGGAAATGTCGAAAGGAGACGGATGAGGATACCGAGGATGGGGGTTGGGCAGATGGGAAGAGTGTTTTCGGGAAGACTAAAAACGTTGTTCTAAGGGACATCACACAGGAAGTCGCGGAACGAGTCCCAGTCTGCTCTTTAGTAGCAGTAGGATATTCTGGTGGTCTGAGTTTCTTGGGTAGAGTGGGAGTGGATAAAGATGTTAAAGGAAACTACGGCGTGGTCAAAGTTTCCGAATAGGGCAGAGCTGCTTGGCAGTGCAAGAGTCTGGGGTGGATTTGAAGCAGAGGTCGAGTAGCGAGTCCCTTCAATTAGTACCCCAATCTGTAATTTACATGTTGGGCTGTTTCTTTTGCTAACAACTATGCATTTTGTCTTCCTGTAATTGATTTTTATGCTTTTTTTCTCACAAGATTTATTATAAGAAATACAATTTTGGCACAAGATCAATATTTGGGGAGAGACAAAAACTGAGGCTGGTCATCAATAACTACCTTATACCTAGCTAATCCAACTCACGACCCAATCATTCTTTACAATTTTCCATTCACCAAAAGTCGATGATATAGTGAAAAACGAGACCTGCTTCGTTAGATATGCGAAGATTCCTAACTAACCATAGGTCAAGATATGCTGCACCTCACAGTGTTCTTAGTAAAGGTTAAACGAAAGCCGTTTGAAAGGATCCTTCCATGATAAATCAATCCACCATACACCATAATGCCTCATACATTCAGGGAACCTAATAAAAGAGATAATCCCCACATGAAATTAAAAAAAAACTTTCTTACGTAAAATATACATACAAAATATATAAAAATTACACATGAAATGTAATGAAACCGGGTAGGGGGGTACATAAAACAAAAATATTTTTCTTCTCATTTTCCCTCATTTTCTTCTGTAGCAGTTTTTGTAGTTTATTCTATACGTCTGCTATCAACATTGTATCATCTGCATATCTCGTGGGTCGGGGGTTGGCAGACACAACCGTGTCGTTAACAGGAAACCACTCATCTTGCTGAAAATATTACTTTTCTTGACGTCATTCTTAGCTTCGTTTAGCATAAGATCACAGATATTGAGAAAATATTAAGGATTGAAATAACAGCAAATGAATAGTGATTTTGGAGATTCGATCGATAAAAATTACTGGCGAACCGGTAATAATGTGTAATTATTGTATCTCTTTGCAGTATGAGAGACTGGGTAACCATATTTTTAAAATAATTACCATATTATTGGCTTACAACTGCTAATCAAATATACATTAATTCTTTACTTAGGTTGATGGATATTTAAAAGAAATTTTAGAGATACAAAATTTTCTATGTGTTTATATAAAAAAATGCTTAGCAACCAGATATTCTGTTTAAAAGACAATTATATTCATAAATAAGCACATATATATGGGTAGATATCGACCATTTGATTAATTCAATAGAAAAAGCTAAATCTATTTTGGCAGTTATCGATCCTTTTTTCCCAATTGCAGAAATAGAATCAATCAAGTGATGGCCAAATATGTACAAATTGTAATAAGTAATTAATCATTATTATACGTCTAAACATTTTTTTACGGACTTGTAGTTTAAGCATTATTCAAATAACACTTTTAAAGCTTATGGCTCCACTAAGTATGAGTAATAAATGTAACAATGCTAGCAGTATAGCAACAGTTAACAAAACAAAAAGAGGCTTATAAACAAGGAATAACGAAAGTTGTCTTCCCGAAACTAAGCCAATTATTAAAAGATAAAAAATGATTTAGAAACAAAGAAAATAGGGTAAAACTGCATTGTAATATGGCAACAAACGTTCAATATATATCGAAAACTAGCAGTATAGCCCGGCGTTGCTCGGGTGTAATGAAAGCTTTAAAATTAATCCATGGTCCTGGCGCTCAGACTCTTTAGACGTTGGCATGAAAGACTAAAAAGTGATAGTTGTTTCCAGTTAAAGCGAAACCGTAGACTGAAAGAAAAATGAATGGATGTAAGCCAAATTTTGATTTCATAGTATCGATATCAAAAATGTTTTTTCGTTGTAAACTAAATTTTGAAGGCTAAATAAGTTCTCTGAGTAAATTGTATCATGGCTGAGACTAAGAACTACAATTATACCTACTTAGAGCCAAAACCCGAAGCAAAAACTAACATAAAAAGGCTGAGAAAATACAGACATACAGGCAGATAAACAGATACACACACAAACCTCTTGACTTTTATACATATATATTATCAATTTTCTGCACTATTGTAAGAACTGCAACCTTGAAACTTCTGAATATCGTTTCTTATGTCTTTGTCTATAAATGTATCAAATTTGATTAAAATCGGACCATTCCTTCTATAAACGGATTTTTTCGATTATCGATTTTCGATATTTATCGGGGGTACCTTGACACAAAACCAAGCTAAGAACACTCGCAGACACTTATAGTACAACCGTGTAAATTTTCAAGAAAATCTGTTCAGCCGTTTCGGGGTCTATAGGTAACTGATACACACACAGCACACACACAGAGACAAAGTTCCATTTATAAATAAGTTTAGATTTGGTTCTATTAACGAATGGTAAGTATACAATGGAGAGAACATGATGGAAATGATAAAGTCTAAAAATAAAATAAAAAAATATATTACGAAGAATCTCATACTAACAGTTACAAGTCGCAACTGAATATTCTGATACAAATAATGAGAACAGAGGGCGTACAGAATCTAAAACAAACAAGACATATTGAAGTCAAGAGAAGAAAGGCGACCTAGCCAATGACATAGTTTGTGTGAATGGATGGGACAACGACGACAATAATCAGGACCAAAGGTTAGTTATATTAAAATATAGCGTTGTCAGTATTTATTACCTGATATTAGTCGTTATGTCGTTGGGTATGTGATTTGTAGTCATTCTAGCTTTAACTTTCTTGTGCGTCTGGTGATAGCCATAGACATTTGTCGACAGTTGTCGTTATCCTGAATTGGTCCGATTCGCTTCAGTCAGTTAATTGCCATACGTGATACACACTTTCGGCAGAAACTGGGCAGAAGATTATCCCGCAGTAGGTTGACATTACTTTCTGCGGTAGACCAGTTGCCAACCAAGACTATAGAACCCAATCTGTCCTGTTATTTAACCCATAACTAGAGGAAAAAGACTGATTAATAACTTTCCCAAGGGTATTTGTGCGTATGTGAATGCAAGGATTTCAACTGGAATTTGAACTCGACGTCCCGATTTCTCGTTCTGAGCCGATATCCACTGCACCACAACGTACATCCTATTCGCCAAATTCGTTTCCACCGCTTTTTAGAAACTAACAAACAAAAGAAAACGCATTTCTTAATGTGTCAAACAACACTACGCATATAGTATGAACTGGCTGCTTTTATTATCCTTAGTAGTTGCGTTCTGCTAACTATATGTAAATAGTGAACTATGTAAGATAGTTGCTGGTTAGAAAAATAGTCTAGCTTGACAGAGTGAACCAACTTCCGTGGTTGCCGACTTGGCAATTGATTCAACATTCTTTTTCCACTTCATGTCAGATGAAGATTTGTCCCAGAAAACGCAATGGGTCACTCTCCTGGATGTTAGCATCAGCCATACTGATATGGCATGTGTTTAAAAATTTGATATAGAGTTGAAAATATTTCGTCCTTCAAATTTAGCGCCAGTGTAAAGCAGAAAACGAAGTCTAACCAAGGAAAACGATTCGTCAAAGAATGAATATCTTTTTTCTTGTTGTTGTATAAACACGTTTCATCAGTGTAATTTGTCCGGCGAAGCCCGGCCAAATGATCACGGGTCACTTATACAGATGCTTGGCAGTTGTGCTGAGAATCGTAACTTTAATCCGTGACTTCTAGAGAAACGTGATGATCCACACGTTATAATAAATGAATGCTGCGTCTCTGTACCTTATTAAAATGTTGACGAAATTAAGTTACGAATAGTAGAGAGAGAAAGAGACTGAAATAACTGATATTCCAGCAAGTCAAATCAGAAAAACAGTTTAGTAACTCAAATAATTACAGGTCTTGCTCAAATTGGCGTCCATGGCTATATTGAAATAGATTTTCATTTCTGTCCTGAAAACTAGTATCCAAACTATAAAATATTTCTCTCTTGTTCACCCCTATATATATATATATATATATATATATATATATATATATATATATATATATGTGTAGATAGATAGATGGGTGTGAGTTTGTAACCCTGGGTTTCACGCTTTTGCCATTGTCAGGCAAAACCCAGGATTACACTCTCACACCTATCTATATGAATATGTCTGCTCTATCACTGATATTGAGCGCTTTTAAATAAGTACCACGCATATATAATATGTAAACAATATAATATATATAACAAATTGCATATATATATATATATATATATATATATATATATATATATATATATATATATATATCTGCAGACAGATCTGTCTCGCTGTATCACAGCTCATCAGTATGGTTAGACAGCCGATTGCTTTTTGCTCAGGATTGAAACTCGACAGAATTGGCGTCAGTCGGCGATTCTACCTCAGAGCTACGGGCGCTCGGTAAAAGAAAGCAGACTTTGTAGTGTGTACATTATCATTATACACACGCCCAATAGCTGAGAGTGTTCTAATTCATTGCTGAAAGAAAGATGCGTATATTCTAGGGTAGCTACTTTTTTTCAAAGTCTACCGTTCTTCCAGCGTTCTCAATCAGGGTGTATATATATATATATATATATGTATATATATATATATGTGTGTGTGTGTGTGTGTGTTACTTTTGATCTTCAAAAAATTGAATGCCATGGAAATCTTTATCAACTGCCTTCTTGGATGATATTCTGTTGATCCCCATCATGAGTAATGTTTCTGTTTTCTCGTTCTTTCACACCCAATAACCACTTGCGTCTTAACGACTTATTGGAACCCATACTTATAATATTGCTGCCACATATGATCTTGTGCTTTCAATATATATCAATAGTTCTCTTTTAAATACAAAGAAGAATCAGCAATATTATTGGTCCTGATCTTCTTCTTCTATGTGCCCTGTCCCTTCAAGACGTAGGCGATCATTGCCTTCCACGTCTCCCTATCCCTTGTGGTTCTTAGTATGTTTGCTCCTGTTACTCATAGCAACCCCTGTTCCGTCATCCACCTGATCAGGCCCTGCAAATATGTTCTCCACTGTTTCCTCTGTCTGTTTTTTCTTCTATCTAGCCTGTCAGTATCAGGTTCTCTAAGCTCTTCTTTCTTATTCATGTCCCAGGAATTGCAGTTATCTTTTCCTGATGTATTAATTTATAGTATTAATTTTCTTTTTGTTGCCATTCTTTCCAACACCTCATCGTTGCTTGCATGCTCAGTCCACGATATCCGCAGCATCCTTCTGTAGAAGGTCCTGATCTAGTGTCTCAGATTCAATCACTTACGAGACTGGCAACGAGATCTAACAAATATACAGGTGTTCGCTGTAACCGTAATTTCTAAGCTTGTGAACATTTTTGCTCTCTACCGACTCAAAGTTTTTCAACCAACTTTAAACTTCAAAAATTAAAATGTCAATTGCTTTCGACTGTCCTTATGATTACACTTCTCTTGTTCTCACTCTTTAGTATAAAGTTTCTGCTTTCTAATTTTTCCCCACCCAGCAACAGCTTGTGTCCTTGTAGCCTGACTGCCTTATTTGCAGCGAAATTGATAATATATATATATATATATATATATATATATATATGTTAATGTGCTTCTTTTGAAAATTGTCCACTATGGTGGATTTTAGTTTTTTTTTTTAAATCTCGTTGAACGATAGCACATCATTTAGAAGAAAACATTTATATTTGAAAATGATTTACATGTAAATCATTTTCACAACCAACATCCAACATTGCCTGATGACGAGATTCTATCTCGAAACATAGTCATTTCCATTTCAATGCACATTTAATTCATTATGATATTATTATATTAAGCACTATAAAATTTATTGTATTGAGCAATGTTTATATAAAACAAATAAATGCTAGGGGACTCAAAACCGTAAAACCTTGGATGCTCTTCCCCTGGATATATATATATATATATATATATATATATAGGTGTGTGTGTGTGTGTGTGTGTGTGTGTGTGTGTGTGTGTGTGTTTTCAATATATATTATCAGACATTGAGCACTGGAATTAGATCAATAGGCAAGAATACCTCCCCTCTCAAATCCGCATTGTTCAATCGAATCTCAATTTGTCTTCTGACTTCATGGCAGCTGATTACATTGAATGCTCGTCGCTTGTGATATTTTCGAGGGACACAAACGTCTTAATATGTTGACAATCGTTTTCAATGCCTGTCTTTTGTTAAGCGATCAGACGAAGAATCATGTTACGTCTTGCTAACATAGTTTAGATCAAACCGGCAGAAGATGACAGGACGTAAAATCATTCGATAAGTACGCGCTAGCAAAAAGTAAATGATTTCTTTTTACAGACGAAATCAATTCTATCTCACTGTATTCCTCCTCTCCTTCTCCCGTCTCTTTCAAAAACAATACAGCACGCACTCCCCATATATATATATATATAAACTTATTTATGAATGGAACTTTGTCTGTGTGTGTGTATGTGTGTAATATAACAATCTGGCCCCACCCGAGGAAGTGATGCAAGCGATGGTGTTTCCTGTCGGTGAAGGGGGCGGCGAAGCGACAAGACAGGTGTTTGTGAAATACATCCTGTCGAGGCCAGAGCGGATGTCGTTTTGACCTTGTTTCCGACAGCGGTGGAAATGGCTACAGAGGCAAACAGATCAGGTGCCTCTTAGAATTACGTGGGCGTTGCGTGGGCGAGGCAAAAAACCGGAAGGAAAGTCCCGGTTCTAGAGGACTATATAAAGACCTCGACACACGAATTCGCCAGTAGCAGAGAACGGCCAGTGGAAGCAGACAAACACCACGGCAAGACTACACTTCCGTCAACCCATGTGCCTCTCACCCTTCCGTTCTCTATTCCACACGGTCCGTCGTTAATAATAAAAATATAACCTTATATTTTTATATATGCGTGTTTGTTGTTTTGTCGTCGTACGGCGATATATAACATACGCAAATTGGTGCCTAGTGACTTGCTGTTTTAAGATAACAACAACAACAAAACAGATAGATGCGAACTTGGTTACCACGGCGACAATTGAAATTCAACGGAATTAAAACTACCAGATAGAAGACGAAAATAGAAAGCAACCGGACGACCATAGACGACATCAACGAAAGGTAGGTGACTTTTGATTCGATCTTGTGTGTGTTCTGCTCTTGTTCATAAGTTTATAATAAGTCTAATTAAAAAAAAAAAAAATGGAACAGCATACTTTTGCCGATTTTGTTCAAGGTCTGACCCTAGAATTGAGAAATGTGGCTTGTTCGGTGTCGAAGACTTTAAGGGGAGAATCTTTTTAAAGAATATACAACCATTAGCGTGCAAAGAAGATGGTGGTTATAGTGCTTGGTTGGAGGATATGGAGAGGTATTTTAAAGTTGTGCGCGTGGCAGAAGAAGACAAGTGTCAGGCAGCTCTTCTCACAACAAGGGGAGCTGTTGGACACTATGTATATAGACTAATCTCTAATAACCCACAACTCACATGGAAGGAGTTCAAAACTTCTTTAAAGGAATACCACGGATTGGTTTTAGACCCCGACGCACGGTTAGTCGAATTAGTGAACATTAAGCAGGGTAGAACGGATGGGGTGCAGGACTACATGCAGAAAGTAGTACGCCTAGCGGAGGGCGCATATGTTGGGTTTGACGGGAGGAATGAAGTTGTGATAAAACAAGTTCTAGGATTTTTTATAAAAGGTCTAAGGGATCGGGAAATAAAGATGGCAGTTATGAAGGATGAGCCACAAACACTAGAGGCTGCCTATCAGAAAGCGTTATCTGAGTTGAGATGGAAAATTCGACTCGACGCAAACTCTGAATACGAAGAGAAGCCTATGGAAATTTGCCACTCTCGGAGACGGGTACCGATAGAAGCCGTAAGCCCCGCTAAATCTAATAATAATAATGATAATAATAGGAATAAGAACAATAGAAAAGTTGGGACTCGTGAGCGGGAGAGGAACGGGAGCGTTGTTAGGTGTTGGAATTGTGGGAAAGAAGGCCACATAGCGAAATTTTGTAGACGCGCCCCGGAAAACGGCAGAGGTCCGTTCGTGCGACGCCCAACGAACGGAACAAGACGGTACCAACGCACATAGTTGGTAATATGAGCGCGCCAAATTCCATCTTTATTAGAATAGAACGTAGACCTTATAGGGCGTTGGTAGATACGGGAGCAGAGGTGTCGGTTATAAGCTGTAGGGTATTTAAAAAATTGCGACTGGGACTTGAACTGCAAAAGAGGGACATTAAACTTCGAACTGCGAATGGATCCCCGTTATACGTTGAAGGCCTTTGTCGTCTACAGGTCCAGATAGGAAGTAAGTCCATACCCCATGATTTTTTAGTCGTGAAAAATCTCAATAGAAACGTTATACTTGGCCGAGATTGGCTGATGCAGAACGGGGTGAGAATGTATTTCGATTTGGGGGCATTGAAGATTGGTGAAGAATACGTGGCATTGGAGGAGGATGTTCATATTTCCTCTATTGTTAGGTTAGCTCAAAAAGTAACATTAAGACCTCAACACCTGCATGCTTGTCTGGGATTAACCAGGCTGAGAAATGGACGTGGCAAAGAATATGAAATCGAACAGCTGAGTAGTGGATATGTTAGCAACTTATGTGGTATATCAGTAGCCAACGCAGTTGTAAAAATGCCAAAGTCTCGTAAGTTTCAGTTGCTGATAATAAATAACACTAACCAGACAATCACTTTGAGACGGGGGTGTCCGCTGGCTAAATTGGAAAGGGCGGGTAATATTACTGAAATTACTATGCCCGATAAACAAAATAATAAAAGTCCTGATGTAGATTGGGAACAGGTACATGTATCGGAGGAATTCAAGCCTGAAATTAACAAATTGCTAAAAAGAAATAGGGACATGTTCGTTAGTGACGACAAAAACCTGGGCAGAACCGATACTGTGGAGATGCGTATCGATACTGGAACGCATGAGCCCATAAGAAAACGCCCATATCGCACACCCCTCAAACAAAGAAAGACAATGGATTCAGCAATCGACGAAATGATGCAGGCAGGTGTAATTGAGAGATCCCGTGGGGTTTTCCAGTAGTTTTAGTAGAGAAGAAAGACGGTGGTAAGAGATTTTGTGTAGACTTTAGAGCACTTAATAAGATTACAAAGAAATATGCTCGACCTCTTCCTGTCATCGATGATATACTGGCATCACTTGGTTCGGCAAGGTACTTTTCGAAGCTTGATTTAAAATCAGGGTACTGGCAAGTTAAGCTTCATGATGATGACAAAGAAAAACGTGCATTCACCTGCCACAAGGGTCTGTTTCATTTTAATGTTATGCCATTTGGACTTGCAAACGCACCCGGCATCTTCCAGGAATTAATGTCAGTTGTTTTACAGGGATAGGAAGATTTTGCTCTGGCATATTTAGATGATATTCTGATATTTTCAAATACGGTGGAAGATCATTTAAGACATATAGACACAGTCTTGAGTAGTCTACGTAAGCACAACCTTAAACTGAAGCCAGCTAAGTGTGAGTTCTTTAAGAAAGAGACCCAATACCTGGGGTTCAAGATAAGTGAAGAGGGAATACAACCGGACCTCAATAAAGTCAAGGCTATAAAGTCAGTTTCTACTCCAACCACTGTTAGGCAAGTAAGAGCTTTTATCGGGATGACCTCATACTATCGCCGCTTTATTAGAAATTTCTCTGATATAGCCGAACCGCTGGTCAATTTGACAAGGAAATATAACACGATTCCAATGGGACGATGCTTGCCAAACCGCTTTCGATACACTAAAAACGAAGCTCGCGGAGATGATAACACTAGCCTATCCCAACCCAAATAAGGCGTATAGGTTATATACTGACGCATCCGATCAATCGATTGGCGCATGCCTATCCCAGGTGGTGTACGATAAGGAAAATAGGAAGGATGTAGAAAAACCAATTTATTTATTGTCCCATAAATTAAGTGACACACAAACGAGGTGGTCAACTATAGAGAAAGAGGCTTATGCCATACACTATGCTCTTCAAAAACTGAATCACTACCTGCATGGCGCAACATTCACAATATACACTGATCATAGGCCCCTGGAGCACTTACTTAACTTGCCCATACAAAATAAGAAGATACAGACTTGGGCTCTGAGCATGTCTGGCTACAATTGTAGCATACAGTATCTTAAGGGTAAGGATAATGTTTGCGCGGATCTCTTATCACGCGCTGTTGATGTGAACGAAGACCATATTGCTTCTCCAGTAGATATAGATGATAGAAATTACTTGGTTAGTGTTATAAACTCCAACCTAATGGAGCCGGAAGAATTAGCAGCCCATAAAAATGTCGGAAATTCATCAGAGGCACCCGAACAGCCCACATTGAAAGGAATAGACATAATCAGGGAGCAAGAATCAGACAAAAACATCTTAGACCTGAAGATTAGATTACGAAATGGTAGGGCTACCAAAGCAGAACAGAAGAGATATATAGTAATGGATGAGGTGGTGTACTATTTGTCTCAACGTGATGATGAACCCCTCATCAGGCTGTATGTACCATCTCACCTTAGAAAAATGGTGCTAGTTCAATACCATGATGACAGTGGCCATATGGGGGTGGATAAGACATTCCACTCAATAAAAATAAAAGTATTTCTGGCCTTGTTTACTTAGAGAAATAAATGATTTCGTAGGTAAATGTATCCCGTGTTAGACAAGAAACCTAAAGAGGCAGCAACCCCACATACAGGAATGTGACTTCCCTCCTTTTCCTTTCGCAAAGGTTGCTTTAGAATCCAGTGATTCGGATGACGAATCCGGAGCGGAACAGACCGACGTTCCAGTGCACAAAAATCGACACCAACGTGTGGAATCAGACGATGAGTCTGATGTTCCATTAATGGAGCGCCGCATCATGACGCGACGTAAAATGGCGAATAAAAACGTGTCAACTATTGATAGTGATGATAGAATCGGTGGTATAAATAATGTTTCATCCACGTTCGAGGATGATTGCTCAAAGTGTGAAACGACTGGATCTACTCATGTAGATCAGGGTTTTTCTAGGGAATCACCTAGCAGCGAAGATGCCCAAATGAGGCAAACGTCTGTTGGGGCAAAAAGCACGGATAGACCTGCAGATTCCACAGTTGATCGGAACAAAAAGAAAGAACAACTGAAAAGTCTTGTAGACTTATTGGCTGATATGCTATAGGATTGGGAAAGAAAGCAGTGGGAGGATTAACGATAGTTTAAGTGAAATAGTTAGGTCACCTTCCTTATAGCAAAACATGCGGAAGATACAAACTAAGGAATTAAGAGTCACGGGTCTATTTTTTTTAAGACTAAATTAAGATAGATGAAACCTCTAATCCTCCACAAGTAAATTGCATGCGGATTAACGTTGGAATCAGGGTAATTTTCTTCGTTTTCTATTGAACATTTCTCGGTCAGACTATGAGTGATATGTACTGCAGATAATGGCCATTTTTCTGTGTTCAAACATAGTATGTTTGAAATTAAATTAAATTAAATGAAGTTACATGTGTAACAATAAACTCGAGCGGAAACACGCATGGTGTTGGTCAAAGGTCATTTACTCGATGTCAGTTTAGAAACTGGGGCGCGGTTACCGCCTAGGATCATATGGTCGTGCATCGAGACGTCTACGCGTATGGACAGAGTCGAGAAAGGAAACGAACATTGAAAGTTACAGAAACTTAAAGAAAAAAAAAAAGAACAATGAAACATCGAGCTGGGAGAACATTATGCTCTGTATAAGTCCCAAGTAATTCTATCATCACTTTTGTGGCAGTCTCACTCATTTTGGCTTCCAACACTGCATCATGAAGCACACGCAAGAGATTCTGTGTTTTTTGTACAGGAAAATTCCACAATGGACACGAACATTGTTGGGCTGCCGATGTAGGCTCCCCTATATTTTTTTTTGTTTTGTTGTTTCGGCGTGCACATGTTTTGTACAATTGTCGGGCTTGTGTGGCATGGGGGGGTGTGAGGGTGTTGCGCTTAAAATGTTCTTAGGTGAACATTTTGGAAAATGGGAGGGCGAGGAGTGTAATATAACAATCTGGCCCCACCCGAGGAAGTGATGCAAGCGATGGTGTTTCCTGTCGGTGAAGGGAGCGGCGAAGCGACAAGACAGGTGTTTGTGAAATACATCCTGTCGAGGCCAGAGCGGATGTCGTTTTGACCTTATTTCCGACAGCGGCGGAAATGGCTACAGAGGCAAACAGATCAGGTGCCTCTTAGAATTACGTGGGCGTTGCGTGGGCGAGGCAAAAAACCGGAAGGAAAGTCCCGGTTCTAGAGGACTATATAAAGACCTCGACACACGGATTCGCCAGTAGCAGAGAACGGCCAGTGGAAGCAGACAAACACCACGGCAAGACTACACTCCCGTCAACCCATGTGCCTCTCACCCTTCCGTTCTCTATTCCACACGGTCCGTCGTTAATAATAAAAATATAACCTTATATTTTTATATATGCGTGTTTGTTGTTTTGTCGTCGTACGGAGATATATAACATGTGTGTGTGTGTGCCCGTTACCTATAGACTCCGAAACAGCTGGACCGATTTTCTTGAAAATTTACGCAGTTGTACTTTAGGCGTCCGTGCGTGTTCTTAGCTATCTCTTGTGTTGAGGTACCCCCGATAAATATCGAAAATTGATAATCGAAAAAATCGGGTTATAGAAGGAGTAATCCGAATTTAATCAAATTTGATACACTCATAGACAAAGACATAAGAAACGATATTCAGAAGTTTCAAGGTTTAAATTCTTACAATAGTGCCAAAAGTAGATAACATATATATATAAAAGTCAAGATGTTTGTGTGTGTGTGTGTCTGTTTATCTGCCTGTATGTCTGTATTTTTTTCAGCCCTTTTATTTCAGTTTTTGCTTCAGGTTTGGCTCTAAGTAGGTATAATTTTAGTTCTTAGTCTCGGCCATGATACCATTTACTCAGAGGACTTATTTAGCTTTCAAAATTCAATTTACGACGAAAAGAACTTATTTGAGATCGATAGCAGGAAATCAAAATTTGACTTACATCAATTCATTTTTCTTTCTGTCTACGGTTTCGTTTAACTGGAAACAGCTATTGTTTTTTAGTCTTTCGTTCCAAGACATGGATTAGTTTTAAAACTTTCATTACACCCGAGCAACGCCGCGTGTAATGAAAGCTTTAAAACTGCTAGTCTATTATATATATATATATATATATATATATATATATATATATATATATATATATATATATATTATAATTATTTGACTCCAAGCAAAGCAGTACTGCCAGTAGTGCGCAGGGGGTTGAATACGAGGAGACTGATAAAAAAGAGGAACAAGGTACAGTAGGTATCAGAGAATGGGTAAGAGAAGTATGAGAACACTGGTGTGAAGAGAACTATATTAGAGTCGAGTGAACTTGGAAAAGAAAAACCTGTTTAGCACACACAAAACACGAATCCAAAACCCCCGAAATTTCACACCTCGATGCGAAATGTTTTTCGGCCAATAGAAAATGAGAAAACATCTAAAAAAAAAAAATCAAATAATCGAACGAATATCCCGTTTTAACCTCAAGGAAATCATTACTAAAGACGTAGCTTACCTTGATATTAATTTCACTATTTAACCACAAAAGAGGAGTGACATCTTAAACTCGTTTTACAACCAAAAATAAATTGCATAAAAAAATAACGTTGATTAAACAAATCCATGAAAAAATGATTGCTGTTTGCGTTTTGGGGACGAAAGTAAATCTAGCAAGTACATAGAGTCACAACGATAAAACATACTTTCCTTTACTGATAATTCTGACTAATACCCGGTTCGATTGAAATAAAACTTGACGATATACTCGCGTTTATAGAGTGATGAAGAGCAACACGTATATATAAATTAAAAAAATGTACATCATATTTTATTCTCTTTTTCAGTGACGTTGGTTGTGGTATAGAGGATGGTCGGAGGTTCAGAACACACGCACACGAATGCGGCCAGATGGTTGCCCGTCTTCTGTCTTCTGATCTTCCGTTGTACTCTGTCACACCTCGGGTACTGAATCCGACGAATCTATGGACACGCTCTGTAAAGGAATTATGTATCTCTTATTGTGACTCCGACGAATCTATGTACCGGCCCTGTTGACATTAATTTCATATTTGCTAAAAAAAAAATTATAGCAAAACAAACACATATAGCCATGAAAAATAACGTTAGTAAGAACAAAAGATCCTTCAAAATACTTACATTTATATATTTCAGAACATGTTCAAAATTTTTATATATATATCCACTGCAAATTGTACATTTTGTTTCGACATTAGGCTTACAATGTCTCATCAGGTGGTGTGGAAAGGAATGGAAAACCTCTTTTCTTATATTTGGCGAGTTGTATTAAATCTCTCTCCAAATAACCCGACACTTTCGTTAATCAATTATATCCCCTACCTACCCCACTTTCTTCAAAATTCTAACGGACAATTTACAAGACTTATTCCCTTATCACTAATCCCCACCAACATCCCACACACAACTCGGCAAATATAAGAAAAGAGGTCTTCCATTCCTTTCCACACCACCTGATGAGACATTGTAATTTCAATGTCGAAACAAATGTACGATTTGTAGTGGATATATATATATATATATATATATATATATATATATATATATAATTTGTACATGTAAAATATAATTTAATTTAATTTAAATTAATGTATTAATGTTTTGGACGTTGTAATTTTTTCTTCGTCCTTATTAACTCGGATATATATATATATATATATATATATATATATATATATATATATATATATATATCATCTACACTTAAAGCAATATACACCAAGTTACACCAACGGTATTTATTCGTTTATTTGGATGATTGTGTGAGATTTTCCCGTTTTTACACTCTGTTAGAGGCTTTATTATTATTTTCTTCGTAAGTTGTTTTTGTTAAATTTTTATCAATCGTGTTTCAACCTTTGCCTTCTTCATTGACAATTTCTTTGCAATAAAGTATCTTCTTGTTTCGTCAATATTTCGCCAACGTTGCCTCTGAAGGTGTGTTGGCCTGAAAAAAGGTTGGAAAAATCCCTTCTTGTCTATTTAAATCAACACACACACACACACACACACACACACACACACACACACACACACACATATATATATATATATATATATATATATATATATATATATATAATCGTGTCGCCCCAAGCAAGGCATTTTACTGCCATTGTCGTGCAGGAGGTTACATTAGAGGAATGTTATGAAGAGAGGTTTTAGGGGTGTCAGGAAGAGAGTAGGAGAGGGAAGAGATTACTGATGAGAGTGGGGTGGACGAGGAGGAATGCTATGAGGAGTAAGAGGTTGCAGGGATTGTCCGGAAGAGAGTAGGAGAGGGAGGAAAGTACTGATGAGAGTGGGGTGGATGTAGAAAAGCATGAGAGAGAGGATGGTAGTGTGACAGGATATATATATATAAATATATATATTATATTATATTATATTATATTATATTATATTATATTATAATTCAGAACATGTTTAAACTTTATATATATATATATATAGTCATCCGCAGACATATCTGTTTCGCTGTATCACAGCTCATCAGTACAGTTAGATATCGATTCCACCTCAGATATATATATATAGGATTGATGTGGAGAAGTTTATCGCTTAATTGAACAAAATCGTGATAAATTGTTTTCGTGAGATATTTTTCAAACTCATCAAGAGATTCGATTTTTTAAATAAACGTCGAAATGAATAAAAAAGTTGTCCAATATTTAGATGTAGAATTTAATCTGAAGACTTGGAGTGGTTATTTATATATGAAACCCAACACAAATTTGAGTTATGTGAACACTAGATCTAACTGTCCTTCTAAAATAATCGTACGCATCCACAGAAGAATGAAAAGACAGATTTCTTAAAATTATCCTCAAAAACAATTTTCGATTTTATGAAAAAAAAGATTACGAAAAGGCTTCAAGTAAAAATGGTCATAAAATTAAATTAGAATATAAACCTCAAATGAATAATTATGCGAGGAAACAAAACCTTATTTTGTTCAACCCACCTTTTCATTTAGAAGCAGAGTTCAAAATAGGGAATATATTATTCGAATTGATTAATAAGATCTTCCCCCAAAACCTCAGAATTACACAAGATATTCAATAGAAATACAGTACCCGTAATTTAGAAAAAAGCATCGCTGTTGTTATCCAAACCCCGATTATCAGCAAATGATAAAGAAAAGGGATTGACGATTTATTACTGATAATGGAAAATTGCGTTTAAATCGTTATGTTATTTGACTAATATTATTTTAAGAAACACAAATCCCACACAAGTTTCTTTTTCCCCATGATATAAATACACATTATTCTAAACAATACCTTCAAAAGGTTAAAATGCACAATACCATCTTACTTGCTTTTTCTCTTTATCTTCTCTCTCTCGATATATATATATATATATATATATATATATATATATATATATATATATATATATATGAACAAATTCCTAGTAGTACAATACTTTATAATAGCCAGGAATAAGCGTAGTTTAAATAAAATGTTTACTAAAAACTAAAAAACAGCAATTTTGCTTAAAGAAACAAAACACCACGAAATTTATAAAAATAACGAGCAGCAAAATATCGGTAAAAAAATTGGAAATACAGAAAAAAAAGCAAATGTTCACCTGACGGAGTTTGTAAAACACAAGGAGTTATTGACAAAGCAGAAGTTCAAGATACAAAGATATATCTAGGATGTACTAAAGGGAATTAAAAAAAAAACGATGGTACAATCATGAATCAACATTCAAGCTTGAAAAACTTAAAAATTGTACCAAAGTAGCCTACCAACAACGTGTAGAAATTAAAACTAAACTTTGTAAAGATCCTTATGTAACTTGGAGTCTATTAAAAGAGATCAAACCTTTCAATAGTAGTGATATCTGCAGATTATGCCAAAAAGAGAACTTAGCCATAGTATCATTTCCAGTATGAGAAAGGTTGCTAAATGAAAGGTCTGAAGTAATGTTCTAATGTAGACACTTCAGAAAATATATCCTAAGATATATTAAGTGCATATAAAAAAATCCAGACCTTGCAACAGTGATGATGTCTGCAGATTGTGCCAAAAAGAGAACTTAGCCATATTATCATTTCCAGAATGAGAAAGGTTGCTAAATGAAAGGTTTGAAATAATGTTCAGATGTAAACACTTTAGAAAATACATTTTGGCTGGTACAAACACGGATAAAACATATACAATATTATTTCGCTAATGTTGACCAGCTTTTGCCTTATTTTAAACTTCCGGTTATGCGTTCTGAAAGTTCCTGTTATGTGTTCAAAAACGCCTTGAGTGATCAGTTAATATAAAAAGTCTGAAGATAACAAAATGTTGAAATCAAGGTAGCACAATCGACTGGTCTTCCCAATTAGAATATCTAAAAGGTCTACATGTTTTTTTTTATTTTAAATATGTATTGTGTGCATTTTTATACAACGGTTTACTGGTCTAATTCGGCTCTGACCAATAACTGATTAATATATTGAGCACTCTAGAAGAATGGTAGACTTTGAAAAACAGTAGCTACTCTGGCATCTACGCATCGTTCATTCAGCAATGAATTAGAACACACTCAGCTATTGGACGTATATAATGATAATATACATGCTAAAATGTCTGCCTCCTTCTACCGAGAGCTCCTAGTTCAAAGGTAGAATCGCCGACTGACGCCGGTTCGGTCGGGTTTCAATCCTGGGTAAAAAGCAATCGGCTGTCTAACCGTACTGATGAGCTGTAATACACCGAAACAGATCTGTCTGCGAATGACCATATATATATATATATATATATATATATATATATATATATATATATATATATATATATATCCAGAAATAAGCGTTGTTTAAATGGCATTTTTACTAGAAACTAAAAACAACCGGTGTTTCGTCTCAGGGCTTATCAAACTTATTTCTGGGAATAGAGACATGTATAATAAAAGATGGTAAATGGGGACGAGAAAAAATATTAATGAGGGTCAAGCTGACTTATTTTTCTCACATCATTAAACTCTGTCCATTCTTTCGTTAGGCTTACCTTAGAAAAGGAGTCTAACTGTTTTCTTTCCTTTTTGGACCTTCTTGTCCATAGGAATGGTGACTAGTTTTTGACTTCTGTATTTAGGAAGGGATTATATACACGTTGAGACTCTTTTTGGCCCCGACAACGTAAAATTAATTTGATTAAGACGTTGACTTGCAGAGCTCTTAAGATTTCTTCCGATTCCTTCCTCTGCTGTGAAACGGATTTTATTAAGATAACACTTTCTAAAAATGGATATCCTTTAGACGATTCTGTTATTCGTGATTTCATCAATGATTTTTCGCATATTGTTAAGAAATGACCGGTTTATTTGCGTCTTCCCTTTATTGGTTCAGAGGATGAGACTTTATCTAGGCAGATTTCGCTGCCTGTTAGTAAATGTTATTTTTCTCTTAATTTTCGAGTAATATTTAATACTTGACGAATTCTTTCTTCCATCTGTAAGGATGCAGTCCCCCTCATCATGTTAATTCTGTAATTTAAAAATTTGAATGTATTTATAGACACGATAACATAAGGAGGACGTCTCAGCGGTTGGATTTTAGAAATAAACAACATATACCTCCTAGAAGTTTGAATCCTGCTGCAAGCCAACATGTTAATACATCCCGGTCGTTCATTACACAACATGTTATAAATAGCAGAAATTGTATATGTGAATTGAGTGTGAACTGTTTCATTATTCTATCACGGTCCCACTCTTTATATCATCCAATAGTGCAAGAGTCACTATACATCAAATTCCACAAACCTTCCTTCTGCAAACAGAAGGACTGCTTGCTGAGTTTGAATGTCATTGGACTCCTTGCATTTTTTCTCGCCTCGATTATTATCATTTATTATACATGTCTCCATTCCCAGAAATAAACTTGATAAACCCTTGGACGAAACCGGCTGTTTTTTAGTTTTTAGTAAAAGTGTCATTTAAACTACACTTATTCCTGGCTATTATAAAGTTTTGTACGACTAAGAATTTCATTATATATATATATATATATATATATATATATATATATAGAGAGAGAGAGAGAGAGAGAGAGAGAGAGAAGAGTAAGAGAAAAAGCTAGTAAGATGATATTGTGCATTTTAACTTTGTGAAGGTATTGTTTAGAATAATGTGTATTTATATCATGGGGAAAAAGAAACTTGCGAGGATTCGTTTTTCTTTATATAATATTATTCAAATAACATAACACTTCAAACGCAATTTTCCATTATCAATAATATATCCTCAATCTCTTTATCATTTGCTGATAATCGAGCTTTGGATAAAAACAGCGATGCTCGGACTGTAGATATATCAAAGGTGTTTAAGAGGATAGTTCACCAGCTCAAGGTCATTGCTATCTCTTGCCGGATATTTGGCTTAAACCGATATTTCTAAACAGTGTAATTAAGATTCTGTCGAATGGACACGCCTCTAGACATTTCATATTAATATGGAGACCATCCCCCGGGACCCTATCATTCGGCCTACATTTTTCCTCTTCATCAAAGACGTTTTTGATTATGTTTCTAACTTCTCTAAAACTGTTTTCTTTTATTCGCTATTGAGAATTGTTTTCAACCTACATCCGCATAGTTGATGCTAACCTTCAGCTGAATAATTTATTGCGCCGTCTTGGACTAACATTTTCCGCCGATATGAAGTGGAGGGTTATATTGAATCAATTTCTAGAACTGCTGCTAAGTTGGTTCACTGCGTTGTACCAGACAATTTTTTCCGTCAGAATCCATCTTACGGATTTATTAATCAACCATTCTTCTAATCCATTAAATATTGTTGCAATATTTGGTCAGGTATTTGTGCCCAAGTGAATGAAACCAATCGAAATAACCTTAGGAAAAATATTAAAGACACATGGCCCAGTAGTTATAAACGTTGGTTAGTTCCAGTGACTTGACCCAAAGAGTTGTGAGTTCAATATCAGGCTAAAGCAGGAGTGAACAAGTAACATAGAGAGTCCAGTTAGCGAGAGATAACTCATAACTATCAAAAGAGGCTTTGCACGAAGAATTAGAAAGATATATCCCAGTGATTGTAATAAAGGGTTCGGTTCGAAATTCATAGCACCTGAAGAAGGCCGGAGTGTACAACGGCTGAAATATCATACAAATGGCAAAAAGATGAGGACAATAGTCCAAAAAATGTAAATAATTTAGATATTAGTCCATCTCTTCTTCCTCCAGCTATGGGTTGAAGAACAAGATGAATTGGGTTCTATAATCTTAGTTGATGACTGGTCTACTGCAGAAAATAATGGCAATCTGTTGCGGGAAAATATTCTGCCTAGTCAGTCATGCCATGCAAGAGACAAGATCGCCTAAGCATATAACACGTATATCAATTAATGGACTAACTGATTCCTGCTATACATCAAGATTCTCGACAAAATTCAAAGAATATATTATTGGCACTCACCTGTTACCTCGACTTCGGTCATTTTCTCACTTGTTCTAATAAGCTCTCCTCCGTATTTCTACCGAATAAATTTAAATGTACTACGTGTTTGGTAACTAGGCATTCGATTTTAATTGTTTATTTTTTCGCATTTGAAACACTCTTCCGATTTCTTTTGGGACACTTAGAATCTTCAATAACTGATATGCAACCTAAATCACAATCTGTCTTTCTGAAACCTGTTCTTTTATTGTCCTTTATTCTCCTTAAATCTTTTCATTCTCTTTTCCTCCCAATAACGCCTTGCATCTTAGTGACATGACCACGTTGATTATTTTTTTTAACACGCATAAACTGTTCATTTCAAAAAATGTCAGCGGACCCGTCCCATAAATACACAGATATTTGTACAATGACAAGAAAAGCTGCTCGATCACGCCATTTACAGGGGTTTTTATTTCTTTTATTGTGATTCTCTCTCCAAATAATTTTATTTCATTGTCGCCGGCAAAGAAAGACCGGAGAAATTGAAAAATTCCGATGTTAATGAAGTTCTATTTCTGTTTGTTTATTTTATGTTTTCGAATTTGCGAATAAGCAAGGCGGAAAACGATGCGTAATTCGATTGTCTAGACACCTGAAATCGTTGCTATTGATATTAGAGTTCGACTTGCAGGAAACACGCCGGGTATTGATCAATTACTAAACGAAGAAGAAGAAAAAAAGAAGAAAAAAGAAGAAGAAGAAGAAGAAGAAGAAGAAGAAGAGATAATTGCTAATTTACACATTTTTAAAACTTGAAAACGGACATTGATTTTTACTGAACTTGGCCTGCATTGCTTGTTGTCGAAGTTATTTAAAATTATTTACTGCATAATAAAAATAAAAGAAAATTCAGTTATAAAAATGTAGTATATTAACACTTCAAATAAAAAGTTTGGAATGCCCCCCATCTATCTCCGATACTGGAAAAAGTGATAATATCTACTCGAATTGAGAAAAAAAAAACTATTTTCCTTAAAAGTTGTATAAAGAGTAAGATACCGACTGCTTGGTCAATGAACACAAAATGTTTCTTTATAAGAAGACGATTAACATTACTGTTATGGTGCCTTCCTACGAGGAATAGTCTCTTCCTTTTCTTATATATAGTTACTTTCGTGGCTTCCGGGAGGGCAGTTGACGGCAGTTAAGTACTTGACTAGTACGCAATTAAAGTCAGTTACTATTCAGGCAATAAGTAACTGTACTCTTCGGACTTACTTATTTCTATTTGCTTAATTACTAATACTTACTTTGTATATATGTTCTTGTTATACTAATACACCGTTTTGAACCTACCTCCTGTGTTCTGTGTCTCACTTCCGACACAAATTTGCGGTGAAGTTTCGCCATAACAACTCCACAACAATTACCATTTTTCTTACCATCATTATGCAATGGTATTCGAAAATTTGCTGAATTGCTAATTAGTTTTCATACTGGTTTTCAATTGTTTCATTACTCTTGTTTTTATCGCAACCTGTAGATAGTTATTCTATGATTGTTAATTAAGAAGCACACATCGAAAAATACACAACCTCGGGTCAGGTTTGAACTCGCATCCCTTCAAAATTCATAATTTTTTCAAAGACTTTTATAGAAGATAATTAGCAATGATGTATATCAGAAAAACCATCAGCATTTTTTATTGTAAAAATCATTCAGTCAGTTAAGTGCCATACGTGATACACGCTTGGGCGATCATGTCTCAACAGAGACATGACTGACTGGGCAGAAGATTATTCCTCAGTAGGTTGCCATTGCTTTCTGCGGTAGACTGGTTGCTGACCAAGGCTATAGAACCCAATCTGTCCTGTTATTTAACCCATAACTGGAAGGAATAGGCGGATTAATACCTTTCCCAATGGTATTTGCGCGTAAGTGAATGCAATGAATTCAGCTGGAATTCGAACTCGGCTCCCCGATTTCTCGTTCCGAGCCGATATCTAATGCACCACAACGCACATCGAAAACATTAGTGGCAATGCTTTTGGCAGTAAAATCTTTTTAAAACGGCATGATAAAAATTATTAGCACAGTTTTTTAATAGTAAAATCATTATTGGTGCTTTATAATATCATTAGCAATACTTCTTTTTACGGTAAAAATCCTTAGCAAGGAGCGTCCCTGGTATGACGTTAAACTGCATCCAGCAGCAAGGCGTCTGATCGGGAAATTTTGAATAACGTGAAATTTGCTGTTGGTCCCAGGTCAGCCTTTACTCGGGATGGTATCATTCATTAGACTCTCTGCTATAGGGAAATATTTAAACACCAAACTGGGATCAAAACACTCTGAATGTTTCAAAAAGTACAGGAAGTATACGCACATAAAAACACACATGAGGCACTCACGCATACACGAGAACAAATACCGAAGTGGAAAATGTAGCAATAAACACACCTCCAATTAAAGCAGATAGACATAACATCAGGTCGTAAAACGGTGCCTACTACCATTCTGACAGCGATGTGAAAATAGCAAACCTTGCCACTGGCCAACGCGCATTTATTAAACTCTAAATTAAAGCAGACAAATTTATCATCAAATCGTAAAATGGCGCCCACTATCATTTTAACTAAGATGCGAAAAAGCTAAATCCTACTATTGCGCACACTTATATAAACCATAAACCCACATACATACATGCACTAACAGAGTTACAGGGACACACGCACACATACTCACTACAATTAACGACAGCAGTAGCAGTGAAAGAGGACCATTCGTTTAAAGGCACGGTTCACCAGCAGACGTAAAATCAAGCTCTCCTATCATTCTGAAGATGAGATTCTGAACTCGAAATATTAATGAATAATAAATAGGTAATACCCAGCGCCTTCTGTACATTCCTTTATCTTACTAAATGCATTGTGATAGCCTTCAAATACTTGCCTATACACCTCATATACACAATGATTCAAGCAAATTACAAAACTCTCCTATAAAAAACATTATAGAAAAAATTACCAACAATACATTTTCATAGTAAAAAGTTACATTTTTTAAAATAAAAATATAATCAGAAATACATTTTAAAAAGAAGAATTCTTACTAGTGATATATATCCGTTAAGAAAAATACCTGCAATACATTTTTACATAATACATTTTTACATATTTCTATTGCTACCCAGAGATTTAATTTCGTCATTAAATAACACAATTTTTTAGCGTGCTGTAGAACAAACCAAAATAAATATCAGCAATGCTTTTACTGAAATTTCAATATAATGAATACGTAATCCTATTTTCAGATGGCTGGTATTAATTTTAAATAATTTTCAAGATGAGAAGAAATTTCTCTAAAATTGGCGAATACAAATATTAAAAAAAAATGTTAACAAATGTAATATACAAATGCAGGAATCACTGAATGCAAAAATCTTTTGTTAAGAGAAGCAAGCAAAATCTATCAAAGTTAGTTACCCAATTCTTCTCAAAATATTTGTCAACAAGTTTTGATGATATATTAGGTCATAATGCGGCATCGAGAATTTCCTGTCCACTGATTACCAGAACAGCTAATAAGAACAGGCAGACAATGACAGAGAGTGGGTTTTCTTCCCCTTCGCCTGAAAATTGAAATGTTAAAGGTAATTGTTTTCATTTCAAGCTGGTAAGTGTTATACAGTGAAGAAAATAGAAAACCCATAATTAACATCACTAGTCTAGATGCTTGTTTAACAAAATCAGAGTGCAAGACGAAATTAATTAGTTCAGCCCCAGTATTTGGGATGAAAAGTTAGAAAGAGATTTGAATGGTAGTTTGAATGATACGGTCGGAATAAAAACAAGGCCTGCTGCTAGAAAGAAGACGGGAGAAAGAGAGAGAGATAAAGAGATTGCAAGAGAAGCTCAGTTCAAATTCAACCAAGTGGAAGTTGAATAAACCATTGTCCCTTGGAAATAATACAACACGAATGTTATCGTGAAATACCAGCCAACTGATATTTCTTTTTCGTCATTTATTTTACTTGCTCGTGATCTTGTCATTATTCGGTATATATAAATATATAAATGTACATCGTGTCTTTCCGTCTTAAAACTGATTTTAATTATATACCAATCCCTTGCATGTCTAAACCAGCCTCGTCAAGTGATAATAATCAATCTTCTTTTGGCAAATCCGAAATCAACAAGACAACGTGGATGGAATCGATCAAAGGTCAGGAAGGTTGGCTGGACGCAGCCAGGGGTCATGTTATAAAAATATTTTTTTAAGTGTATTCCTTAGAAGTTATTTTAATTTTAAAGTATCAGCAACAATTGTTATAGTAAATTCATTAGGAATACTTTTTATCGAAAAACATTAGGAATTCTCTTTATTGAAAAATATTCGCAATATTTTATAACATAAAAACTATTAGCAGTGATATTTATAATAAAATTATTAGCAATGTATTTTGTATTAAAATAATTAGCAGTGCATGTGTACAGTATGCATATAAAACAACATAATTTTAGTAATTTTTTCATTTATAACTGATCACTGACTATCCCTTTCGTTTATATTTTCACTGTATTTGTATTGTAAAATTTTGATTATGTTTGACATTATACACAAAATATAACTACTTTGTCAGTAGTGCTTATATAAATTTATGTACTCGCCTTCATTTTTAATCTATTGATGCTGCAAAATTATTATCACTTTTCCTATAATATAAATAAAAATATAACAAAGCATTAAGTCAATACATATTCTGTAAGAAATATTTTTATAATTCTCTGAAACTGACAATCCATTTTCCCCTGAATTTGAAACCATTTTTCTTTTACTCCTCATCCAATATAAATACCAAGAGCTACTCAAGATATAGCGTTGATGAATGAGGTATTTATATGAATGTAAAAGAAAGAAGTAAAACTAGAAGTTTATAAGGATATGTGTTATATAAAGTTACTGTTCTAAATCTCGACGAGCGATGATCGTCTTGAAATATAACGATGACGGTGGTGTGAAGAAGGATGTAGCCCGAGAGAATCACGCACATACGAGGGAGTTCTTGAGAGTCGTTGATCAGCGGGAGTTGTCTTCTATGCGTTATCCCTGTTTTCTCTTGGTGTTCTTATTTTGACCAGAAAAAAAAACAAACTTGTATAACCTGAAATTTTCATGCATTTTTGTTTTGTCGGGTTTTCGCTTCCTTATGTCAAGGTTAATCTGTCAATCACCTTCGCCAGGGCTTACGGCCTATCACGTTGAATACACCGGTTATCGCTCGATCACCGAAGTTAAGCAACGTTGAGCCTGGTTAGTACTTAGATGGGTGACCACTTGGGAATACCAGGTGCTGTAAGCGTTTATTGACGGATGTGCGTTGTGGTGCAGTGGATATCGACTCGGAAAGAGAAATCGTTGAGCTGAGTTCGAATTCCAGTTGAATACCCTGCACTGACTTAAGCACTGGTACCCTTAGGAAAGGTATTAATCCGTACCTTCCATCCAGTTATGGATTAAATAACAAGTGTAGGACTTGGGGACCCTGCTCTTAAAAACAAATCCCAATGAATCTTGATACTAGAAAAGAAAAATGTAAAATATAATAACCTTATATCATTGGTTATGACCGTAAAGGATCCCATAAGGGTTGATAGGTCGTTAAACCTCGAAACAAACAACCAAAACTTTGCCTTTCAATTCGGTTAACTTTGAGATCTATCACACATTTGTCGGTCACTGCTTTGTATTTTATGCCTTTCATGTCAATCATACTTTTATCGGCCGCTTGTTGTGTTTAATTCTGTCGGGTCACAGAAATATATAACATATTTAAGAATGAAAATGTTTAACTCTACACAAGTAGTGTCTTTCGGGAGTTTCTTCTACAAAATACCGGCTTTTGAAAAGAATCTGGACGATTGGAATTTTCCCTTGAACTAAAAGAATACGGAAGCAATAAGACATGGTTATTTTCAGTGTACGTGGCAAGACATGTCTTAACTTTGAATGTCAGAACTGGTGAAACTAAAGAATGCAGCTAGTCTGAACTTTTCCATTTAAACAACAATAAAATAACGGGAGGCCTGTGATGTTTCGACAGTGGGATAAGGGTTGTAGAGTAGTAAATAATTAATCAATTCAAGAACACAAAGAAAGGAAAAAAAAAACAAACAGAACACACCAGTTTCCAATTCATATATAGCCACAAAACTCTATTTTCTTCTGATCTGGCTCGTGTAAATCGGGAGTAATCTGATACTTTCTTTTTATTTAATCATTTCGTCACATTCAAGGCGATAATGCCGCTAAGCTCAAGAATATATTGAGAGTGGAAAAGATGGCGAAGTTATTTTTGCGGAGAAAAACAATAAAAGTACAGATTTCAGGCAGACGAAAGGTGGCGTTTGGCGTTGTATATAAATTTTGGAAACAAATTGTAAAACCTATTCAAAAAGTCTACAGTAAGAACGAATATTGTGTCCGTCATATAACTTATTGACGTATACTGTTAAAATTTGTTTTTTTAATCGATTTAACCCGATGCAAGGCAGCAAAGCTACTAAGACATAAGGGGTTACTGGGTGTGAAAGAATTAGAAAAGAAAAGCATAAATAGTCTTTACATTATTCAGATTATCGTCCTTATCTTCGTTGTCATATGAGGATAACAACTCTCAGAAAACAGCTTCGGTCTGTCTACTCTATGTGGTTAGCGGAGAAAATACAAAGGATCTGTGGTCCATATAACATAAGTACGATCTTCAGAAGTGGTTCTACATTTCGCAGGTATCTCTCCCGAGTAAGACCCTCAACAGAAGAGAACATGACTAAGGACTGCGTGTACACCATTCCTATGTGGATGTGGAAAGAAATATAAAAGAGAAACAAGCCGCTCCTTCAAGGTAAGGCAACCAGAACATGGCAAGGCCGTAACAAGAGCGAAGATAGAAAAAGGCGTAGCTGACCACATATGGAGGGAGAAAGCAGATCATCTCCTCCTATAGATTGAAGTTGAAATAATAGATAGAGAACGCCACTAGGTAAAATTAAAGAATCAGTACATATGCTAGGCTTCAAAAATCTCCTAAGCCGACCAAGCATAGAGATGAACACAATGGAAACCAGTAATACGGAATGCCAGAGAAAATCATCAGTGTCAAAAATTGCAATATGAGCTTTGGTAAAATGTAAAAGAGAAAACCGTTAACATAAAAAAATACTAAGGAAAACCATTAACATAAAAGATTGCAACAGGATCTTTGGTAAAAATAGAGTTACGGAACATCAGGTTTATAAGTCCCCAAAATTCAGTTGTTCTTGACACATGGCCCAGTGAATATAGACGTTGGTTAGTTGCTGTGACTTAAACTAAAGAGTTGTGAGTTCAGTACCATGCTAGAGCAGTAGAACAAGTAACTTACAGGGTTAGAGGGAGATAACTCATGACTACCAAAAGAGACACTAATACGCTTGGAATGAAGATCATATACCCCAGTGATTGTAATAAAGGGTTCGGTTCGAAATTCCTAACATCGGAGCGTATAACGACCCAAACATCGTAAAAATGGCAACAAAGATAATAATGTAAATACTGTAAATACTACCTCATCTCAGAAATATAGACAAATACTAAGATCATTAATAATGAGTAGGAAAAGAAAAGAGTAATCAGGCGGACAGTAGATAGCGGTTGACATATAAACTCTTGAAGATCGATTTTAGCTGAAAGCATGGACACGGAAAGAAGTTCTACGCGAAAAGAAACTTTTAGTACAGAACTTACGGCTGCATCAAATGTAAATTGATAAGATCTTGATGTCAGTCTCGTACTGCGCTGAAATTCATAAAGACAAGGTAACATAGCAGAGAGCTCATTTTAGAATTTATTATTTTTGAGCTCTTGCTGTGTCCAATAAGATTGTTTTGTCAATCACATATCTTTTATTATAGTAAACTAGCAGTATAGCCCGGCGTTGCTCGGGTGTAATGAAAACATTAAAACTAATCCATGGTCCTGGAGCTCAGACTCTTCGAACGTTGACACGAAAAACTAAAAAGCAATAGGCGTTTCCAGTTAAAGCGAAACCGTAGACTGAAAGAAAAATGAATGGATGTGAGTCAAATTTTGATTCCCTGGTATCGATATCAAATCAGTTTTTTCGTCGTAAACTGAATTTTGAAAGCTAAATAAGTCCTCTGAGTAAATGGTATCATGACTAAGACTGAAAACTATAATTACACCTACTTAGAGCCAAACCCGAAGCAAAAACTAAAAAAAAGGGCTGAAAAATACAGGCAGATAAACAGACTCACACACAAACATCTTGCCTTTTATATATATATTATCGATTTTTTGTACTATTGTAAGAACTGCAACCTTGAAACTTCTGAATATCATTTCTTATGTCTTTGTCTATGAGTGTATCAAATTTGATTAAAATCGGACCATTCCTTCTATAACCCGATTTTTTCGATTTTCGATTTTCGATTTTCGATATTTATTGGGGGTACCTCGACACAAAACCTAGCTGAGAACATTCTCAGACGCTTATAGTACAACTGTGTAAATTTTCAATAAAATCGGTTTAGCCGTTTCGGAGTCTATAGGTAACGGATACACACACACACACATACACAGTCAGTTAAGTACCATACGTGATACACGCTTGGGCGATCATATCTCAAAAGAGACATGACTGACTGGGCAGAAGATTATCCCACAGTACGTTGCTATTGCTTTCTGCGGTAGACTGGTTGCCGACCAAGGCTATAGAACCCAATCTGTCCTGCTATTTAACCCATAACTGGAAGGGAGAGACTGATTAATACCTTTCCCAAGGGCATTTGCGTAAATTAATACAATGGATTCAACTGGAATTCGAACTCGGCTCAACGGCTTCTCGTTCGGAGCCGATATCCACTGTACCACAACGCCACACATACACACACACACACACAGACAAAATTCCATTTATAGATAAATTTAGATTGTTATAAATGTTTTCCTTCATCATTGATTCTTGCTTTTCATCTCTTAATATAACTTACAGGATTTACGATAAGTACATGTCTTCTGCAAATCACACAACGTTTCGTATAGTACATTGTTATAATTATTCTACTTTATTACTGGTTAGTCTGGTTCAAATTGTTGTAGATCTTCGTCGCCAATTTGTTGTGGAGTTGTTGTAGCGAAACTTCGTCGCAAAGTTGTAGGGACCGGGGTGGCCGGAAGTAAGCCACAGATAGGTTCAAAACAGTGTATTCGTATAACAAAAACAATATATTCAAAGTAAGTATTAATAATAAGTAAATAGAAATAAGTAAGTTCGAAATGTACAGTTCCGCTGCTTATTTCCTGCCTAGTAGCTGGCTTTAACTGCGTAGTAGCTGTCGTTAACTGCTGTACTTGACTGCTTCTTAACTGCAGTATTTATCTGTCTTCCCACTTAAGATAAAATATGGCACAAAACCTTTTTAATGTGTGTTCTCCGGGTCATATATCCTGGCGAAAAAATTCTGTCTAATTTTCCCCAGTCGAGACTCTACCCTTCGGTGGAACCTCGACTGGGTTAATACTCCGTCCGAAGGCAGAGAATTCAACAGTGCACAAGGCAGTCAACTGCTCGTTAACTGTCTTCCGTAAGTAACGCAGGTAATATTATATAGTAAGAAGAAGAGTCTATTCCTCGCAGGAGGACACTATAACAAAGTTCTTATTGTAACTTGCAGGCTGGCACCAGGATACTGGTCATTAGACAATAGTTAGACAATAAAATTTTGTTTTTATTAACTTTACAAACAGAGAAAGCAAATTGGGTGTAACCGGTAAGTCAGACTCTTACTTTGCCATGTATGATAGCGTTTAATATTTTATGCCTATTTTCTGAAAATGTTTGACAGTGACACAAAGTCGGGTGTAGATGTAGGTTCGTGGCCTTTCTAAGGCATAGTCATCAACATCATCGTCGCCTTCATCATCATCTTCACAATCATCGTCATCACCATCTTCATCATCGCCGTCATCATCATAATCGCCGTCATTATATCATCATAATCATCCTTCTCTGGGTCGTAGGGTCGCTGCATAGTTGAGAAACACTCCTTTTCCCTCACATATATACGTTTAAGCTAGAAAAGCATACATCCCTGCATAGCAGAGGCCGTGTATCCTGAGGTCGACTCGCAGCCAATGTCCTACAAATTGCCTTGCTCATAGACTCATGTTGATTTCACTGAAGAAAACCTCCGGCCTGCCTGTTGGTTTCTCTCAAGTAAGCACTCTACCGTCTCTCAACAGCACTGGTTGCATACAAAGCTATGCAGCCGAGCTTACGCTATCGTGGTTGATTGCCGTTGACACTACAATGCCTTCCTAAGACATTTCGTGCAACATGAACATAGACAGACTGAAGTGGAATTCAACCCCCTACCCACAAATGATTCTATTTTTCTCTGTTATTATAACCAATAGGCCCCATCGTGTCCCTTTGTTTAGCAATACAAATATCAGTTTATTTGGCGCTGTAGTTAAACAACGCACAAAAAAGATAAGAATATAAAATTGAACATGCATTATTAAAATTTAATTTTCTAAGTTTTCAAATTTCTTGCAACATGAATGTTTTGAGATATTTAATTACCTCGCCTCATCTGTCTTCCATATTTGACGCATATCGATGTTCAAACGGTGAATGTTCAAACTGATTGAATACAATGAAATAATGTTTATTATGTTTTGAAGCGTTCTTTTATTTTTCTTGTTTTGGGTTGTTATAACCAGACTCGTGAAAGCTTAAATGTTCTTCCAAATGAAACCAACACCCGAAACTGAAAGTCAAAACCAAATATACAGGGTGTCTAAAAAAATGTACTCACACTTTAACTGTCTCTAACATGCTTTTTTGACTTTTTATGCAGGTGTAATTAATTAATCACAGCATGGCAGAAAAACAACTTAGTTTGGAATAGAGGAAGTTTGTCCTGAAATGTTACTGGAAGACCGAAAACGCCATTGAAGTGCAAAGAAGATTCAGAAGGGAATTCGTGAAACCGCCACCAACGCGCTGGACCATTGCTCGCAACAGAGACAATTTTGAAGCAGATGAAACCGTCCAGGACGTCAACAAGAAACGTTCTGGACGACCGCGGACGTCAACGAGCCCTGGAAAAGAAGAGCAAGTGAAGGAAACACTCCTTCGATCACCACAGAAATCACTTCGACAAACTGGTCGGGAAACCCACATCTCAAAAGATAGCGTCTATCGCATCATGAAGCGTCTGGACAATAATGATCATCAATTTGAACATTTGCGAAACATAATTCTTCAATTACATTTTTCTTCTGTATTCGAAGCTATTCAATTTCACTCTATGTTCATAAATTAAGGTTTTCTCGTCATTCACAGTATTGAGTACATTTTTTGAGACACCCTGTAGATAGCAAACGTTAGGCTTAAAAAGATTAATATTTCATTTATTGAGAAATGATTCTCTAGAGCAGTGCTTCTCAAACTATCTGGTGTGGCGGAACGGTAGTTTTTTTTTCAATGAGCCAGGGACTGGCAAGCAAAGCCAGCTAATCCAGCGGAGTAAGAAGAGGTGGACTGTGAACCCCGGAATTTTTTTTTTTGAGATATGTACTATTTCAGGGACATTTTGAGAGTATCTGTAATAAACATGAGGACATGATGTCTTGCTCATTCTAAGGGCAGTCATCATTGACGTAACAAGTCTACCCAGTGTGCAATTGACCAGTACCATATTTGTGCTATATTAGTTATGGCCACTGGTTTCGAGGGTATATATTTATGAAAATCCGGAAGAAATATGTAAAGTTAATATTAATACTTCGTAAGCAATTTGAATTTAATGAAAGGCATAAGCTTCTAAAGAATAGACAAACAGTAAAACAAAATATTAATTTTAATTGATTTAAGACGTATTTAAAATATATTATATGTATATATCATGGATATATGAATGGAACAAAGTCTGATGCGTATTCAGTTCACTATTTTGCTGTTCTTTATATCTCATTCGTTAGTTGGATAGCAATAACTTTTAACATGAGTGAGTAAATGATCAATGTAGCCATAATAATATAAAACTAAAATGAAAATGTAAAACAACCAAAAAAAAAACGTGTCAAATATCCTAACAGTCTCTCGTGGCATAGAGTATTACTATTGTTTCTTTCTTTTCTTGAAACTCTCCGCGTACCTGCAGACGATGACACGCGTGCCGGCGACGGTACGCGTACCACACTTTGAGTAGCACCGCTCTAAAGAATCTGTTCAACGCGATATTTGTTCTTCAAGTCGAATGTCGTTCTTACCAACGGAATATGAAGTGGATGGAGATGGTTTTTTGCCATTGTAATACAGCATGGTGGATCATAGTTGAAAATGTCAGAGATGAAGGCAGTAAAGAAGGTAGCTCGTCAGAACATTGGCCACGAACATATCGATAGAATAATCAAAGACTTGCGACGTTTCGTCTGTGGAAAAGTAATGCAATTGAAATTAGTTTATCACCCACAAAACCGGTTTGCACGCTTTTGAACTCTATCAAGTCAGGTAAGTGAGAACTGAAAAACTCCAGCCCAGATATAAAAGCAGGCCTCCATTTTTGCTCTGATGTCACTCTTGTAAATTTAAAGCTCATGTGTATTGTCGTACAATAGATATCAGCTCGGAATGAGAAAATTGGAGAACCGAGTTCGAATTCCAGTTGAATTCGTTGCATTCACATCCGCATAAAATTCCCTTAAAGAAGTTATTAATCCGTCTTTTCTCCTTCCAGCAATAGATTAAATAGCAGGTCTTATAGCCGTGTTTGGCAACCAGTCTACCGATAAAAGAAATGCCAACCTACTACGGGTAAATCTTCTGCCTAGTCAGTTATGAATAAAAAGAGATGTGATCGCTCCAATGTGTATCGGGCATTTCACTTAACTGACTGACTGAAAAATAGAGCCTAGCAAAAGATGTCAGGTGCCTATTGAAACGGTCTAGTTCACACCGAAGAAGTTCACCGCAATCAAGTTACGACGAGGGAAGTTCACCATGAGAAAAGTTCACCGCGAGAAAAGTCGACCTCAAGAAAATGCCAATTCGTCGGGTTTCATTCCTGGGTTAAAATTAATCGGCTGTCTAACCGTACTGATGAGCTGTGAAATAGCGAAACAGATCATTCTGCGGATGACTATATATATATATATGCATATATATTTTTTCTAAACGTATACTGTTAAATATAAGAGACAATGATTGTCTATTACGTTTAATCATGAGCCGTTCTAAACCTCGTATTTTGGCTTTAATTTCAGTTGAAACTAAAGACAAAAATTCTCCAACATTTGGATAATTTTTTATTAATTTGGTTCTAAGCTTTCGGCTCGCATGAGCCATCGTCAGAGAGGATATTAAGACGGTAATACAATAACATCCACCATCACCGACGATTTTATTTTTTGTTGACATAAAACTCCGCTAGGTAACGGCAAAAGTTACCAAATATAACAAACGCAGTTCTCAAATTTGCAATGCAGTTCTATGACGTAACACCGCGTGATAGCGCGAAATGACAACAGAACCATGTACTCATATTTTTGTCTTTATTTTCAACTGAAATTAAAGCCAAAATACGACGTTTAGAACGGCTCATGATATACATTGTCTCTTATATTTAACAGCATATGTTTAGAAAATTATTTGCTGCCTCGATACAATATATATATATATATATATATATATATATATACATTAGAGTAAGGAACGAAGAAAAAATTGCAACGTTCAAAACATTAATTCAAAACAGTGCTCGCTCAAAATATAAACAGAGCAATGAATATTTATTATTAATTATTACTTTATTTTTTGGTTGTTTTCTTTTCATGGCAAATCAACACCTCGGCGGGTCATTTATTGCCAACTAAATTTGATCTATTTATTGCTGGTAATACCTTTTGTTTCAACAATTTACTGTTGTTTTTATATAAGTTTTGTGTCTAGTAATACTTTGTTCTTTTTCGAGTATCAAGATTCATTGGAATTTGTTTTAAGGGCAGGGTCCCCAAGTCCTACCCTTGTTATTTAACCCATAACTAGGAAGGGACGGATTAATACCTTTCCCAAGGGTACCAGTGCTTAAGTGAATGCAGAGTATTCAACTGGAATTCGAAATTGACTCACCGATTTCTCTTTCCGAGCCGATATCTACTGCACCACAACGCACGTCCGTCACAAAACGCTTACAGCACCTGGTATTCCCAAGCGGTCACCCATCTAAGTACTGACCAGGCTCAACGTTGCTCAATTTCGGGGATCGAGCGAGAATCGGTGTATTCAACGTGATAGGACGTAAGCCAATTATTGCTTTAAAACAAGGGAAAACTACAAGCTACTACAAAATCGTACATTTTGTTTCGTCATGGAAAAAACAATGTCTCATCAGGTAGTTAATAATGATGGTGACTACCTGATGAGACATTGTTCTTCCAATTTCAAAACAAAATATACAATTCTGTAACAGTCTCTAGTTTGTACATGTGCTAAAGTAATAATTAATACTATATATATTGTAATTTTGTTATAATAATGGTTTATAAATGCATTATATCACCACACAAAATTTTCAAGTTTCAGGACAATACTGTTCTTCTTCATGTGATATTTTAAAATAATTTTTCTTTAAACTTTTATTTGTGTTGTGATTTTATGTTTTATAAACTTCTGTAATGAAAAAATTACAATATTAAGCTCTACTATTTATTGAGCACACTTTATAAAAGTAAATGGATAAACAGTGGGTTTTTAACCTATCTGTTCTCTTATTTCTTTTTACTATATATATATATATATATATATATATATATATTCCATTTGCAAACGAGTAGTTATGCGACCCAGGTTTCTACTATGAGTGGTGTCTTCGGGCAATTTTTAATATCTGATTTTACCGTGTTTGTTTTGTTTTTTTTTTGTTTTTTAAGAACGCTCACGTAACGGTGTTTTTTTTTAATGCTCACGTGGCAGAGCACTTTTGAACGCACAATTTTTAAAATTACAAGAAATTATAACGTTTTAATCCATGATTGTATGAACTTAATAGGTATTTTTTAGTATAAAAAATACGTATATATATTTTCATCCGTTTCTCAGCTCATCAGTATGGTTAGACAACCGATTGCTTTTACCCAGAATTGAAACCCGACCGAATTGGCGTCAGTTGACGATTCTACCTCTGAGCTACGGGCGCTGCGTAGAAGGAGGCATGTTTTTAGCGTATGTCTCATGCGCCAGTAGTTAGAGTGTTCTAATTCATTACTGAGTGAGAGATGCGTAGATGCTAGAGTAGCTACTGTTTTTTCAAAATCTACCATTCTTCCAGAGTCCTCAATGAGGGTGTGAGAGTGTAAATAGTCATGCGCAGACAAATCTGTTTCGCTGTATCACAGATTGTCATCTCTGTACTTATATATATATATATATATATATATATATATATATATATATATAAGTACAGAGAATGTATCATTTTAAATGGGCAGATTCATGTCTACTTCGAAGTTTCGTAAGAACACCGCTATGATGTTCTCATTCGTTGACGCTCTGTCTCTAATCACATATCGAGCAATTTACAATAAAACCCTGCATGCCAAAATACATTTTACCAGTAAAACCACTGAAGAAACAACATCCTGTCGCTAAACATTATTACAATATGTACACTGCTATTTCTCCTTTTCCTTGACATTTCATGTGGACACCTAGATAATTATGCAGCTGTCAGACATCTTCCGGCGGTACAAGGGACGAGGTTTAAGGCATACAATTGAGTTCAAAATATATTTGGTTGAAACCATAAAATGGTGTTCAAAATGTTTAGATTTCGGCATTAAGTAGCACATAAAGAAAATTAATTATTTACAGAGTGTCCCTAAAATCTGAACACAAAGGCAGAAACGTTTATTTTCAAGTAATTGAATTTTCAAAAACATATCATTAAAATTGGATAGTTACCTCGTCACCCAACTAAGATGTGGATGTGACACAAGGTCGAGATTTAATGTGGGGAGCCCGAACGCGTGCGAGCGGGCAATTCCAAAATGTGCCTGGTACTTGCAACCGTTATTCGCGCTGGCCTTGCTGGCACAGTGGAAAAACCATGTTGTCTAGACGCAATAACTGCTCATTCCCTCTAGATGCGTTCAATCAAGTGTGTTGCATCTGGGATTTTCATGGATTAAACTTTCTCCTTTAACATACCCCAGAAATAGAAGCCAATTTATTCTTCTTTCGAGAGAAATATGTTATATATATACATATATAAATATTTAAATACTTTAATCCAAGCGGAAAAAGCAGGAAGGTAAATTCCAAAACCCGAACCTAATTAATATTAAATATTAAATTTTAATATTAAAACATGATACAGAAGGAGAGTTCCATGTAATAAAAATTACAGAGCAAATATAAATTAAATTAAATTTTTTCAAAGATGTTGAATGACCATTTCGACATGAAATCCCCGAAGGGGATAACACATCACCTCAGCAACAAATGCTATCCCGAAACATTTCGGGATAGCATTTGTTGCTGAGGTGATGTGTTATCCCTTCTTGAATCATACTAACATTTCTTGAATTATGGACATAGAAATTTGCATCGAAGTAAACATATATATATGTATATATATACTAGTAGTATAGCCCGGCGTTGCTCTGGTGTAATGAAAGCTTTAAAACTAATCCATGGTCCTGGAGCTCAGACTCTTTGGACGTTGGCACGAAAGACTAACAAAAAACCAATAGTTGTTTCCAGTTAAAGCAAAACCGTAGACTAATAGAAAAATGAATGGATGTAAGTCAAATTTTGATTTCTTGGTATCGATATCAAATACGTTTTTTCGTCGTAAACTGAATTTTGAAGGCTAAATAAGTCCTCTGAGTAAATTGTATCATGTCTGAGACTAAGAACTTCAATTACACATACTCAGAGCCAAACCTGAAGCAAAAACTCAAATAAAAGGGCTGAAAAAATACAGACATACAGGTAGATAACCAGACAGACACAGAAACATCTTGTCTTCTATATATATATATATATATATATATATATATATATATTATCGATTTCTGCACTTGTAAGAACTTCTGAATATCGTTTCTTATGTCTTTGTCTATGAGTGTATTAAATTTAATTAAAATCGGGCCACTCCTTCTATAACGCGATTTTTTCGATTATCGATTTTCGATATTTATCGGGCGTACCTGGGCACAAAACCTAGCTAAGAACACTCGCAGACGCTCATAGTACAACTGTAAATTTTCAAGAAAATCGGTTCAGCCGTTTAGAAGTCTATAGGCAACGGACACACAGACACACACACACACACACACTAACAAAATTTTATTTATAAGTAAGTTTATATATATATAATAAAACTTCAAGAATTACACGTGTCGTACCATCATTTTTGGGAAATGATCAAATCAATGATGATATATATATATATCATTGATTTGATTATTAAAGAGAGAGAGAGACAGGGAGAGAGAGACAAAGTCAGAGAGAGAAATTTTACAGAACTAATTAATTAGATAGACATGAGCAGACTAAACATATTTGAACAGACTAATTAATAATTTATCTAAAACATAACTTATGAAGTTTACTGAGTGCTGAAATAGCAGTTTAGAATATATTGTCGGCAATATTCTGAAATTGTACAAATCTACTTCTCTCCAGACGAGATTCAGAGATCACTGTATTATGGTTACGTTTGCGCATGTGTGAACATATTTTATTTTATTTTATTTTATTTCTTTATTCTTTTTATTTTTTGGTCATGTTGTAGTTTTTGTTTATCTGAAATGTTTTGCAGTGCTAAGGATTGTAGCTTTCTCTGCTACGAGCTTTAAAACGATGGATATACATTTAGACATAGTCAGGACCGCGTAATTAACTTGAACTTCAAGCAAAGCTAAGCTTATATAAATGAATGTTTGTGAGAGAATACGTGTGTTTAGGTTGGATTGTGTCCGTGTGTGTGTATGACTGCCTGCACAGGTCAGCGCAATTGCCATGGAAATGACAAACTCGAATATAATAATCATAGATGAGAAAAAGAAGCAAAATGGCGGAAGCGGTGATACTTGAACAGCCACATCTTATCCTGAAGCCTCTTTAAGGAGACATTAAGAGATGTAATAACATAAGGGATGCAGATGACACCGTGTTCAAAGCAGATGTCGAAAGAAAGCTACAAAAAAAAGAAAAAATAAATAAATAAAAATAAAAATTAAAAATTAAAAACAGCTTTACATGCAAATTACAAAGTGGAGATATTAAAGAATACAACAACTGAATGAAAGTGCTTTAAAAGAGGATGGAAAATGCTACACTATAATCCAAAGATGCATTCGGATACGAAAAGGTACCGTCCAAAATTGAAGCAAATTACAAAGAAATGAAAAGATATAGTCAAAAACAAAAATAAAAGTAATGAACTGTTATGTAATATCATTCCTCCTATGTGACAGTGAACGCTGGAAACCTTCTCAAAGATTAAGAAGTTATTTGAGGGAACAGTAATGTGTTTCTGTAGAGGGATGCTGAGAATATCACGGACCAGATATATGAGCAACGACAAAGTTTTAGAAAAAATGCAAAAAGGAAACATTATTTATAAGTTAGCTTTTTGTCAACATTTTTCGGCATCAGAAAAAGAAAATTTCTAGTGTATATAAAGAAGAAATAGGGGTCAGAAAATTTGGTAGTAACAAATAGATAGATAGATAGATAGATAGATAGATAGTGGGAGACGGTTAAGTTTATACATACAAGATAGATAGATAGATAGATAGATAGATAGATAGATAGATAGATAGATAGATAGATAGATGGTGTCTATCTGAAATTACTATTTATATACACGTCAATAACTCGAATCTAGTTGGAACAATATATGTCAAATCTTAAACTGTTAGATAGCTAATAAAATCCTAAAATGTTCACCACCTGTAATAGAAAACATAACACGGATACCTGATAAATCGATGAACATTTACATCTTTATATATGGGTCCTTCTCAATAACAGTTGGCAATGTATTATCTATTGATTGTGTTAAATGTTTTACATTAGCAGGTTCAGTTTCTGACATGGTTGTTTTCATTGCTTCCTATAATTTTGCCATGTTGTCATATTGTTTACAACCTTCGTATGATTTCATTTTTAAAGTTGACCGTAGATTATCGATCGGACTCAGATCGGGAATTTGAACACTAAAAATACTCCAAAAATCTACTTTTAACCTGTACCACCGACGTCCCATTCTATGTTCACAGAAAATATATATACATGTAACGGGACGGTGTTTCACTGGGCTCCGTTCTGGGTCTAACCTTCAGCAACTTCTACATGGTCAACCTAGAAAATAATATATTTAGTACCAATACAAAACCTTCCATCTACGTACGATATGTAGCTGATAATTTTATATAGAAGAAATAATCGAACTTCAAAAAATCTTTCAAAAGAACTGTTCTCAAGTTTGTATATGAACTTAACAAAGCTGACAAAATCTCTTTCCTTGGCATTTTAATAGGCACAAAAATTTAACACATTTACTACATCCCCATATAGAAAACCAACCAGCAAAAACTCTTGCACTCTCAACTATAAGAGTGAATACCCTAACTAAATAACACTTACACACAAATTAATTAACCGAGCACCAATCAACTCCTCTACAAAAAAGTTTCTTTACTCTGAACAAAAAACATATTATGCAGGCTCTCATTAAGAATGACTTTCTAAAACACATCGTAGATGAAAAAATAAGACGATATTTCAAAACCTCAAAACACATAATTGAAATACATCTTTCAATTATAATACGCCAATGATTATTCGTGAGCATGAACGGATTTTATTAAAACTAAGCAGGCGCAATGTTTGCAATTTATTGAATCTCTCTCTCTCTTTCTCTCTCTCTCTCTCTCACACACACACACACACACAAATATATATATATGTAGATAGATAGATAGATAGATAGATAGATAGATAGATAATCATTTGAGATTTCACTCGCTCGATCGACTCAGCCGATTGAAAATTTAATTGGGCAATTAAGGTTTATTGCTTTACTCGCCCGCGGCCGAAGAAAGATCTCACAATGAAACCTGTCCTTTCACATATAGAAAAAGGAAATCTGCTTCTTTTTACGACCCAAAAGTATACCATTGAAGATTCACAAGTTACTTAGAATGACATACAATGACATGGTTGAACTCTTTGATCTTGTGCATGGCTCCCGATTTACGTCAAAATATGTGGTTAAACAAAAGACAGTGACATCCCGCAATTATCAAAGCAAGATCTGGGAAATGGAATTTAGATTGACATGCTTCTGTCTCGCTTTTATCGTCCCGGTCATTGTAAACATTCGTTTAATTAACGCTTCCAGAGTGGAGCCAAAATGTCTCGGTCGCCTAGATTAAAGGCGCTCACAGATTTTTAGAAACTCATTTGGAAAAGAATATTATCCTTGAGTCAACATTTATATTTCCAACCCACTTACGAAAAAGAAAAAAATATATATATATATCAGTAAATTCAGATCATGCTTTGGGGATATAGCTATTTCAACAGGTCAGTTCGCGATATACATTTTCAAACCCGTTCAATCAAAGAAACACACACACACACACACACACACACACACACACATATATATATATATATATATATATATATATATATATGTGCCTATCATCATATATATATATATATCTTTGTGCCTATCATCGCTCAAGAATCACCTCGACATCGAGCTTGTTACGATAAAAAACCTGCTTGCAAAATACATTTTGTCAGTAAAACAACTGAAAAAACAACATCCTTGGAGTTAATCATTATCACAACTCAACACGTTATATATATATAAAGAGATTTGTAATTTGCTTGAACCATTGTGTATATTAGATGTATGGGTAAGATTTGAAAGCTATTGCAACGCGTTTAGTAAAATAAAGGAAGGTAAATAAGTTGTTGGGTATTACCTATTTATTAATGATTCATGTTTCGAGATAAAAATCTCACCTTCAGAATGGTAGGAGAGCTTATCTTTCACGTCCGCGCCTTTCAATATATTTATATAAATATATATATTTACAGTTATTTTCCCTAAACTAAAACAAGTAATCTCTTTTGATCCAAACTGTATACCTCCTGCCCTAAAATATTCTACGTATTAATTCAAGTTTTAATTTTTAATTCAAGTTTAACTCTAAATTATATCATAAAATTAAAACAAAATATTTTGCCAGCATTATAATATACAACTACGTTAACGTCGCCTGAAATTCAAATCTCGGTAATATGCAAACCGTGGATTGCATTTTACATACGTTATAGACGTAGGGTAATGTATATATATTGATTATTTAATTACTTAGTTTATGGTTATAATAAAATTAGACCAGTACGCAGTTGTATTAAAAAGTGTTCAATAGTAGAAAGAAACTCGTGGAGAGCGTGGCAGCAGAGAGTCCTCAGAAGAGAAGCCCCCGTCAAGCAAGTGTTTCGGCCCTTATCTCCTGACATTCTAGGGGGGTTGGGCCACACCCGGTTCATGACTCCGGATGTCCCTCTGTGGCCCTTCTTTTTTTTTTTTTTTTTTTCGGGACGAGCCACGGATAGGATCCGTGACCTTCTGGATATGCTCATTTTCACTCAAAGACCCCCGCACTAACCACATAGCCAAATGTACATCTGATATTTGTAGGAAAATTAAGCCTTATGAAGTTCACTTTTATTCCTCCTTGACCAGATCCAGCTTGAACACCTCTCTGCCGCTTCTGCCATTGCTTTCAGGGCTCTGGTTTTTCCCTTATATTGTAGAATATTTGAATATTTTTTATTTGTAAGCGTTCTTAAAAAATCAGTAAAATCAATTATTACAAATCATCTGAAGACATATCATGGTAGAAACTTAGATCACGTAATAACTTGTTTACAAATGAAGAATATATGTGTTGTGGATTCCGGAAGGAGGAACCACACAAAATAAATGAACAACAACCAGAATTGGAGATAGAAAAATGAGAAATAGAAAACGTAAAGATACAAACTGGAACGCAGGTTAGTAATCCAGACATACGATTAGTACGAAGTATATACACAATTCTCAGAAGTGAAGCCGTAGTATGTCTAGTATGTCCACGTCGGAAGCTGACGGGTGCTGTGTAATAATATTTTTGCTGAGCGGAAGTCATATCTACTGTGAACTACTAACGCTGTATTCTTCGTAAAAACCTCGGTATCATTCGGTATCTCTCGGTGTTTGTCGGACTCTGTATCTGTCGTAGCAGGAGTCCATGTACACTCAAGTCGAGTCATGGAGAAAAGGGGAGCCCTCACAACAATATATATATATATATATATATATATATATATATATATATATATATATATATATATCATATGTGTAATACTTACTAATGGAAGTATATTTACTTTAAAAACTGTTCAATACAAAAGTAGAACATAAATATATGATAATAATAATAATGATAATAATAATAACAATGCAACTTAATAGCTATAAAGTTCATAGCTATTAATTGCAGTATGCCATTATTATTATGATAATAATAAGTATATATATATATATATATATATATATATATATATGTGCGTGTGTGTGTGTGTGTGTGTGCGTGTATGATATATATATATATATATATATATATATATATATATATATATATACCTATATATGTGTTTGTATTTGCTTATATACATACTTAAGCAAACTTCTACCCATCCGTGCAACATACTTATATATTTACATTTAAATTTGCATATTAACACATAAATATCTATATATGTATAAAGACATACATTCTATTTATATATGAGGATTTGCTGAAAGGTTCTTGTTCCAACCAAGAGGCCATTCGAACTCATCTTTGATATTTGGTTATTTGCTCAGATTTTGAGAAGTCAACTGCACTTTGTAAATTCACATGCACAGATTTACGAATCTCCATTTGCAAAGCCAATCCATGATTATGGTGCCATGCAAATGCTTTTGTCCACTTTGAATTATTGGAAGTCTCTCACAACTGCCAGATTATAAATGCATTTTACTGCTCATACATTCTACAAATGAAACATTGACCATTTTGGAACCATATTCATACCGAATTACAATAATACCTAACAAGGTTTCTAATTGAAACAGGAAGATGCGAGAGTACAGTTCAAAGTGGCTGAAAATATAACATAAACTACACCAGATAAAGTATATTAAATAAAATATTATATTAACTAAAAGAAAATATATTTAATGAGCATTTCCTAAATAATGTTCATTTCGAGAAGATACTGTACATTGTTAATATTTTGCACGGCTTTCTTTAACTTGAATAATTGCATCAGAACGCCAAAGATGGCAATCGTATAAATCTTTTATCTTCAAAGGTATGAAATGCAATTTTCTCTGTTTCTGCTTCCACAGCTCTTCAAGATTGCATGTTTTCTTTAGTTCCGTTCCCATTTTCTCTGTGATAAGAGCTTCAGGTTGACCAACGTTTACACTTCCATTAACAAGACTGTTGTGCGGTGGGGTGTAACTGATAACGGCTCGGCATGAGAAATTAGAGCGCCGAGTTCGAATTCCAGTGGGATCGTTACATTCAAGCGCAAATAATCTTGGGAAAGGTATGAGTCCATCTCTTCTCACCCCCAGCTATTGGTTAAATAGCAGGACAGTCTGTGTCCTATAGTCTTCAGTGACAGACAGTTTTCTGCAGAAAGAGACGGCAACGTACCGCGGGAACATCTTCTGCGTAGATAATCATATACTGAAAAGGACACGATCGATCACCCAAGTGTGTATCACGTACGGCACTTAATTGACTCAGTGGTCCATGCTATCTGACACATAGATATCCATTTATAATGGTCGCATCTGTAAAAGAACATAATGAAAAACACCCACTTATACGATGGAAATTATTATAAGTTCATACGTCTTCGTCTTCGTTTGAGTTTTGTTTAACGGCATATCAAACTTTGTGGGTTATTTAATGCCAAAAAGTTAGAATTTTAAGGTATTAATGTTCAATTATAGAGAGAAGGTTGATTTAATCAGATTTTGATGAACATTTTTAAATTTTATTTTAGAAAAATACTACTAGTTTTGTATTGAAAAAAATGTATTTTTGATAATTTTTTTTTCCTTCAAAAATGTATCAGGGCAGTATTTTTTTTTCCTTCAAAAGTTGTTATGTAATATTTCTTTTTCAAAAATGTATTGTTGGTAATATGTTTCCTTCAAATATGTATATTTTTCTATATAAGTCTATTTTTATGTCTATACATCTATAGTGTTTTGACCCCAGTTTGGGGGAGGTCAGCTATTTGCCCATAGCTGGGAACTAAACAAGTGCTACCACTCCGGGTCAGGGTGGAACGAGAAACAACAGCAATTAAGAGGTGGTTCCATGTTCCTCAAAACCTCCCAATCACAGGCCTTGCTGCTGGATTCAGTTTACCGTCATACTCAGGACAAAATGTTCATAGCAGTTTAAAATTTCCGAATACTTAACCATATAGTTTTCTTATTGAATTCGACCCAAGTAATGCTGTAAAGCCACTGAAACGCAAGGGGTTACTCGATGTGAAAGAGTTAGAAATGAAAACATTAATAAGGAGCAATAAGAAAAGAAGAGAACAGCAGATAGGGATTGCAATTGCATTTATCTTTTTGCAGATTAAAAGAAAGAAAATGAAAAGAAATCTAAATAAAACCGGTTACATTATATAAAGAATAAAATAAAATTGAAATTATCCATTATCCGTACATGTCTAGTCGCTCTAACGTACCAATCAACTTTAAATAAAATTCTAAAGTACGAAAGGCGTAACACGAAAACATTTTTTCGAGTTTGTCATACGTCGTTCACACATATATATATATATATTTTTTTTTTCTAAACATGTACTGTTAAATATAATAGACAATTAATGTCTATTTTTTTTTAATCATGAGCCATTCTAAAGATCGTATTTTGGCTTTTAATTTCAGGTGAAAATAAAGACAAAAATTTTCCAACATTTGGGTAATTTTTATTAACCCTCTAGGGCCATTCGTATCATATTTGATACAGTATGAAAACAAGCCTTGAAAGAAATATTTTCCTGAAAATTTTTTTAAGAGAAATATTTTATAAATTTCTAATGAAAGCAGTACTGACTGCTCAGTCAATGAATACCAAATGTCTCCTTTTAGGGAAATACCAAATGTTTCCTTATAGGGAAATACTGTATCATATTTGATACGACTGGCCCTAGAGGGTTAAGATAAATTTAAAGCAACTGACACGTAATAAAATCACGTTTAAATCTGGTCATAACACATTACATTGCATTTAAATATATGGTTCTGTTAACATTTCGGGCTCTCGCGCAGTGTGACGTCATAGAACCGCATTACAAATTTACGAGATGCGTTTGCTATTTGATGATTGATGTCGTTGCTTAGCAAAGTTTTATGTCAACACAAGATAAAATCGTCTTTGATAGTGAATGTTTTTATTTTAACGTCCTTGTAGCCTCTCTGAAGATGGCTCATGTGAGCCGAAAGCTTATAAACAATAAAGAATTACCCAAATGTTGGAGAAATTTTGTCTTTATTTTCACTTGAAATTAAAGCCAAAATACGATGTTCAGAATGGCTCATGATTAAACACAATAGAAATTCATTGTCTCTTATATTTAGCAGTACATGTTTGAAAAATTACATGCTGCCCCGATACACTATATATATATGTGTGTGTGTGTGTGTGTGTGTGTGTGTGTATTAAAGGGATGACAGTGTGTAGCTTAATTGTACACATTATATAGGTTAAAATAAGGAAATGTATATAGAGTGGGGAGGAGTAGGATTAGATACGATGAAGTGGGAATTGTAGTTACCATTTAGTGAACCCATCTTTATTATTGAATTGTACGACTACACAATATTTTTGTATTTAAACTTAGTTTTCATAATTTATCTATTTTTGTATATTTAACCTTAATTTTAAATTTAGGAAACCATGTTTTTCTATAAACCTTTAAAATAGATCACAGTTTGTGATATTGAATAAGTAAAATTTGATGTAAGAGTGTTGTTAATATTATAAAGGTTTATTGTCTCTAAGGGGTCCTAACTTTGGCTTTTGTAGTTTTTAGCATTATTGTAAGGTTAGTTCTTTAATGTGTTTGCAGTTTACAGTAGTTTCATATCTCTGGTTCAATAGTCTGTTGCTATTCATGTATTTAATGATTTCAATTTTTTCTTGAAAACAAAGGAAACATAACTCATTTATTGATGTAGATGTTTTTGCTTGATTGAGGATATTCCATTTAATTTAGGCGTTTTATTTTCGTCTTTTAACTTCCAAAAGTATTTGGAAAGAGATGTCATATTTTGTTTTCTTTGTTATTAAAGGATGAGAGGTGATTGTAAATGCGCTTTTTAAATATGTTCATTGTGTTTCTGATATAAATTTTAGCATCCTTAGGATTCTCCATAGATGAAATTGAACACATATACACCAGGGATTTCGTTAAGCATTTATTAGGTATGGGGCATTGGTTTGGGTTTCTACAATTACAAAGTTTATTATTATGGGGCAGGCTGGTATGAGTGTTGGAGTTATTTTTGTTGTATGCTTTGAATATTTTATTGTTATGTAATTTAAGCAGCTATAGCTCAGTTTTATTGTATTCCTATTGAAAAGTTTGCTTAGAGGGTTATTTTTTTTATTTTTTGTTTTTTTAAAAGACTTATTCCCTTATCGCTAACCCCCACCAACATCCCACACACAACTCCCCTCCTATAAGAAAAGAAACTTTCCATTCCTTTCCACACCACCTGATGAGACATTGTCATTTCAAATGTACACTTTGTAGTGGATAATAATTTGTACATATTCTAAACTATAATTTATAATAAATATTTACAGCTCTATATTATATATCGAGCACTGTTTTAAATTAATGTTTTGAACGTTGTAAATTTTTCTTCGTTCCTTATTCACTCGGATATATATATATATATATATATATATATATATATATAATCATTTCACCCCAAGCAAGGCATTCCACTGACACTATTGCGCAGGGTGTTACAGGGAAAAGTGCTGAGAAGAGTGGTTTGTTATAGGAAATGTTGGAAGGAGTGTGATAGACGGATGAGGATACCGAGGATGAGGGTTGGGTAGATGGGAAGAGTGTTTGAGGGAATGGATGCGAGATGTCTATTGACCTTATATTTATATTCCTGGAGATTGTAGCTGTCGGGGAAGCAAGTATATGGAAGGGAAATCCACAAGCGGGAAGTGCGAGAAAAGAAGCTATTAGAGTAGAAATTGTGGTTATATTTTATCTGTTTCGCTGTAAATGGGTGAGATCTAGTTGCTAATCTAGTATCTCTTGCAAATTCATACCTAGAGGGTATCAGTGCACTAAGTTCATCGGAGCAGAAGCCGTGAATGTATTTATAGAAGAAGCAAGCACAGGGAAGCCACATTACGCCGGTGAGAGAGTGACTGCATTGATCACATTACAGATTCTCCGTTGTATTTTGTCAAGGACCCCGCGAAGAATAGCAGAGGCACCCGACCAGATGTGGCAGCAGTATTCAATACACGGGCGGATGGTAGATTTATAGATGTACAGGATGGACTCAGGCGAGAAAAACTTCCGGGCCCTGCACAGACAACCGACTTTCATAGGAGCGAATTTAGCAATAGATTCGATATAGTCATTCCACTTGAGGTCCGCAGAGAGGGTGAGGCTAAGGAGGCGTACTGTTTTACTCTCAGAGAGGCAGACCTGTTCCATGCTAATGGGAGGTAGGAGCGATTATCTATGATGGTTAATTGATAGCAGCTTTGTTTTGGAAGCATTACAATTTATGAGCCATATATATATATATATATATATATATATAAACTTATTTATAAATGGAACTTTGTCTCTGGTGTGTGTCTGTGTGTGTGTATCCGTTACCTATAGACTCCGAAACTGCTGAACCAATTTTTTTGAAAATTTACACAGTTGTACTATAAGAGTCTGCGAGTTTTCTTAGCTAGGTCTTGTGTCGAGATACCCCCAATAAATATCGAAAATCGATAATCGAAAACATCGGCTTATAGAAAGACTGGTCCGATTTTAATCAAATTTGATACACTCATAGAAAAAGACATAAGAAACGATATTTAAAATTTCCAAGGTTGCAGTTCTTACAATAGTGCAAAAAATCGATAATATATATATATATAAAAGGCGAAGAGGTTTGTGTGTGTGTCTGTTTATTTGCCTGTATGTCTGTATTTTTTTCAGTCCTTTTATTTTAGTTTTTGCTTCGAGTTTAGCTCTAAGTAGTTATAATTGTGGTTCTTAGTCTCAGTCATGATATCATTTACTCAGAGGACTTATTTAGCCTTCAAAATTCAGTTTACGACGAAAAAAAAACTTATTTGATATCGATACCAGGAAATCAAAATTTGACTTACATCCATTTATTTTTCTTTCAGTCTACGTTTTCGCTTTAACTGGAAACAACTATTGCTTTTTAGTCTTTCGTGTCAACGTCCAAAGAGTCTGAGCTCCAGGACCATGGATTAGTTTTAAAACTTTCACTACACCCGAGAAACGCCGGGCTATACTGCTAGTATATATATATATATATATATATATATATATATATATATATATATATATATATATATATATATTTGGTAAATTGTGCGATTGGTAAATTGTCGCAATTATTTTATTATTTCAAATATTGTTTAGGCTGAGTCTGAGCTCCAGGACCATGGATTAGTTTAAAAACTTTCATCACACCCGAGCAACGCCGGGCTATACTGCTAGTATATATATATATATATATATATATATATATATATAAACAGTGAAGTTAAAAACAACCAACTTAAAATAAAAAAGATCAATTGAAGAATCATTGAACCACCTACGCAATCCGAATTTTTAACACTTTTCCATCAGTTTCACAGAACAACAATTATTTTTATCAGATGTATAAACGGATTGAAAAATCGATTCTTTGGCGGGATTTCTTATTTTAAGCCGGTTGTTATCAATTCCACTGTTTAAGAAAATAAAAAATAAAAAAAGGTTAGCCAATGATAACAACGTATACACTGAAAATAAAGTCTATAGCAATAAAAAGCCCCACACACATATATAAAGGTTGTATGTAACAACAATCTAGCTATAAGGATTACAGTTGATGTACAGGCTATACCAACTATCAGGGAAAGTACTTAAGACGTTGTATTTTGGTTTTTGGTTGGTGACTTGTGGTAACGTTAGTGTTTTCTACCGCCGGTGATGTTACTTTAACGTTACCATTAAATATTTTGTTGGCCCCAAATTAAACGCTCATTTTTCTGACCCAAAAATAACTAATCACGAAATATTTGTCTACAGCAGTTCAAAACGTTGTCACCTTATGAGTCAGTTAAGTGCCATGCGCGATACACGCTTGGGCGATCATGTCTCGAAAGAGATATGACTGACTGGACAGAACATTATCCCGCAGTAGGTTGCCATTGCTTTCTGCGGTAGACTGGTTGCCGACCAAGGCTATAGAACCCAATCTGTCCTATTATTTAACCCATGACTGGAGGGAAGAGACGGATTAATACCTTTCCCAAGGATATTTGCGCGTAAGTGAAGGCAATGAATTCAGCTGGAATTTGAACTCGGTTCCCCGATTTCTCGTTCCGAGCCGATATCCACTGCGCCACAACGTACATCCATATGTGTACAATGCACAAAAGTTGTCTTTGTATCTCTCTCTCTCTCTCTCTCTCTCTCTCTCTCTCTCTATATATATATATATATATATATATATATATATATATATATATATATATATATATATATATAAAAAAAAAAAGGAGTTTCAGTTTGTTTTGTTTAACGGCATATAAACCTCTGTGGGTCATTTAATGACAAAAGGTGTCTTTTTAAGGTATTTTTAATGTTCAGTCATAGGAAGAAGCCTGATTTAGTCAGATTTTATTGAAATGAAAACTGTCATCTAGTTTTGTATTCAAAAATGTTTTGCTGAGAATAATATCTTCTTCAAAAATGTATTGTTGGTAAAATGTTTCCTTCAAAAATATGTATTGTTCTATAAAAAGTCTATTTTTATGTATATATTTCTATAAAAGTGTATTTTCATACTTTCTTGTGTTTTGACCACAGTTTGGATTTTAACTATTTGCCCATAGCTGGGACCTAACAGGTGCTACCGCTCTGAGTCAGGGTGAACTTCGAACAACAGCAATTAAGAGATGTTTCCATGCTCCTCAGAACCTCCCAATCGGAGGCCTTGCTGCCAAATGTAGTTTACTGTCATACCCAGGATGCGAAAAAAAAAAAGAAAGAGAATTCCTAATTTAGATTATGAATGTACGTGCTAATATTCTCCTAGGGGTTGTGCATTTTTCTATTAATGTAATTTTCAAGGTAAGTATTGTGGGTATATCCTCTGGGAGCAAAACAAAAAAAGAAGAGATTTTGATCCTTTAATCAACGTTACAAAGATTTAGTAACAGGTTCATTTTGTGGGCTTGGATATCATTTCAACACTTTATTTGGTTTGAGTAATCACGTTTTAATATTCTGCAATCTCTTTTCTAAAAAAGCTCCAAACGTCTTTTACGTAAAAGTAACAATCAAAAGAAGAGAAGCAATAAAAGTGTTATCTAATACTTACTTATCTCTTAATACCTTAATGGCTTATTGCAGAGTTTATTCCTTATTTTATTTTTACAGTTCCTCACATGCTAATAAATATATGCAAAAATTACGCATTTTTAAAATAACATTTAAAATATCTTCTAATATAAATACATATTAAAGCACCCATACACGAAGACACGCACACAAGCATATATAGAAGAGTGTGTCTGACGATCGCAAGAGCGTGAAACCCAAGGTTACAAACTCACACCTATATATCACGTTGAATACACCGGTTCTTGCTCGATCACCGAAGTTAAGCAACGTTGAGCCTGGTCAGTACTTACATGGGTGACCACTTAGGAATACCAGGTGCTGTAAGCTTTATTGACGGATGTACGTTGTGGTGCAGTGGATGTCGACTCGGAGGGGGAAATCGGTGAGCCGAGTTTCAAACCCAGTCGAACACTTTGCATTCACTTACGCACTGGTGCCCTTGGGAAAGGTATTAATCCATCTCTTCCCTACAGTTATGGGTTAAATATCTGAGGTCTGTTGTTCATGCAATCTGTGGCAGACGTCTGCATCGATTGTTTGTTATCAGCAGTTCCAAATGGTGTGGATGGTGCTACACAAGCCGTTACCACTTTAAACAACTCTTTGTGTGGTTGTCTGTGTTAGACGCTCATACATCGAAATCGACAGGAGAGTCCATAATATATATATATAAATTAGAGAAAACTTTCAAAATTCAAAGGTGCCGGATGTACATTTCGACATAGGATCTCTAATAGAGAATCTACGTCACGTCAGCGACATTGTTTTTTCCAAATGGCGAAGGCCCTGGGTTAGAGTGTGGAGGGGTTTTATGTTAACAACGGTCACAAAGTAGAAAAGGACAGAGCTGGTAGTCGCGGGGTTACAGGGTGTTGAAATGGTATATTTAGGAAGGGGAGGAATAGGAGTTCATATTTTATAAAGATAGACAACTAAATGAGTTAAATTACTTTTTAAAGTTAAGATTTTGGGCTGTTTGAAGAGATGTATTTAGGCGAGAAGAAATGGGTTTCAATATAAGATTTTGAAAATAATTTAAAGTCTATTTGATTAAACCTTTTAGGTAGAAGCGAGTTAAATGCCAATTACAGGAAGTTTTCAGTTTAAAAATTATTAGAGAAAAAATATTGGAGAAAAAATATTAGATAAAAAAAAATATATACATATATGTGCTAACCAAGGAAAAAGTGGTTTAGTAAAAGAATCCATATTTTCTAAAGATAGGCAATTAAAGGAGTTTGGGATAGGAAAGTAGGGTTGTTAAAATACTTTTTAAGGTTAACATTAGGGTAAAATTAAGATTAAAACTTAAATTGAATCCTTTTAATCTATATTCTAACATCTAGTCAACGGGGATTTAAATTCTAAATTTAAGTATTTGAATAATTTGCCTTGTGGCGGATTTACTGATGAATTCCCTCCTAAGATTCAGTAGCCGGTGTTGGTGGGGGTATTTTAATATTGAAAATTTTTCCAGTAAACATAGACAGCACCTATAACGAAAATTCCTCGGAACACGAGCTGAACCTATCAGTTTCCAGCTGATTTCAGGATCCAGCCCTTCTTCTTTCATTTTCCAGAATGCCCGCGAAAGTGCTGTCTGGTACCTCTGACCGGGGATCGAAAAGGAGTACCCAGGTGATTTATGAAGCCCGCATTTCTCCATCTAACAAAAAAAACGACTTCCGGACCTATATCGGTATGTCCGCCGGTCCTTTCAAACAAAGACTGTATAACCACAGGTACTCCTTTTAAAAATTTTAATATTGATTAGGATCAAGTTCTTGGAATTCACCTTCCTACTCTTCCACTTCGGATTAAAGAAAAACAATATATATATATATATATAGTTTAAACTAATGGATATATATTCCACAGTTTAATATTTACTTTTTATTAAAAGTATTCACAGCAGAAGTAGAGCATTTATAGATATATAGTTATTATTATTGGTACAATAACAACATACTGCAACTAAGCTATAAAGTTTCAGTGTTCAATGCACCATCATCAGGCAGTAAAATGTGGTCCAGTTATAGTTTTATATATATATATAAATAAGGAAATTTAAAATAAAAATAAGCCATCATATTAGAGTGAGAGCTTATTATAGCCTAAAAGTGCTGTATATCTATATATAGTCATCCGCAGACAGATCTGTTTCGCTGTCTAACAGCTCATCAGTACGGTTAGACATCCGATTGCTTTTAACCCAGGATTGAAGCCCGACCGAATTGGCGTCAGTTTTCGATTCTACCTCTGAGCGATGGACGCTCGATAGCAGGAAACAGACTTTTAGCGTATAATGTATCATACGCCAATATATATATATATATATATATATATATATATATATATAGAGAGAGAGAGAGAGAGAGAGAGAAAGAGAGAAAGAGAGAGAAAGAGCGAGAAATAATCCACAATTTCGATTTCAAGAATACCACAATTAAAAAAGAGAAAAGAGACTGACCAAATATAAATCAGCACCCAGAACTATTTTAAAGATATATACCCTTTCCTATGAGAATTACTTCTTTCCTAAGCCAATATTTTCTTCATCTATGTGCTCTATCTTTTCAGGACCTAGGTGATCATGGCCTTCCACATCTACCTATCCCTGGTGGCTCTTAGCATGCTTTCTCCTGTTACACCACCGTTCTGTCATCCACCTGCTCAGGCCCTTCAAATATGTTATTTGTTGCTTTCATCTGCCTCTTTTCTACTCTATCTGGCCTGTCAGTATCAAGTTCTCCAAGCCCTCCTTCCTAATTGCATGACCCATGAAATTCGGTTGTCTCTTCCTGATGCTCAGTATTAATTTCCTTTTCGTTCCAATATACATGACTATAAAAATGTTTAAAAATTAAATGAAAACGGTAAAATTTATGACGTTAAATTGTTAAAAAAAAATTATATTGTTTTTTAGATATACTTTATGTGAAATGATGTTCACACACACACACACACACACACATATATATATATATATATACATATATATATATATATATATATATATATATATATATTGCGTTAAACAAAATGGATGTCATTATAATAACCTAACCTGAGGAACCTTTCGGCCAACACTTTTCAAAGGCTTACGTTGGCTTTATTATAAATTGTAAGTGCAGGACACAAGAGAACAACAAAGCTTAACCTACAAAAACGTGGGGAAAGATGGAGCTCGTCTAAAAATACATTTTTAATCAAATAATTAAAATATAACTTGGTGTAAACACACAACTCTATAAGAGTGATAAAATAGAAAAAATGTAACACTCACAAACCCTCCAGCAATTGCAAGGAGCGAATAAATCGCTCTTTCTCCCTACACAGGCTCGGTTGATGGATTTTGAGACAAAGATCTTTTAAAATACGTAAGTGATGAGCTGAGCGAGCACTGTGCAGGACAGAAAACCATGTGTCCTCATAATGAGAAGAACATACTTGATTTTCTAGCAAGTGTTGACCAATAGCTGACTCCAGAACAGCATGAGTTGTTCTTATAGATCGCTGAGGGCTACCCGAACGAATATCTTCAGGGACGTGCCGCAAATAAATTAAATTTATAGACAACAGAATTTCTGCGAAAATAGGACAACCTGTCTTTAGTAAAGGAAAGAAACACAGGTCTAGTCTGAAAAAAAGCACGTAACTGTACTGAAAAACGCCCGAACGAAACACACGCCGAAACCTTATCAGTTACAATTTGACATTTCCTACCAAGCCACGCTAATTTGACAGTTTTAATGCAAAGAATTTGTCACCTTAACTGAGCAGGTTCATACTGACTTCGAAGTTTTCGTGAAGACACCGCTATGATGCCGTTATTCATCGGGGCTGGGTTTCTTGCAAGAAATATTTTTGCAAGAAACACACACACACACACACACACACACACATATATATATATATATATATATATATATATATATAAGGAAAATTAAGACAGACACGTTATTTCATGGTGAATCGGAAGTATGGGCCTATTTCAGGCGAGCCATCGCCAGCTTCCGTCTTTATTTAACGAAGGATTCTACACGAATTGATTTGTGTAGAATCCTTCGTTTAATAAAGACGGAAGCTGGTGATGGCTCACCTGAATAGGCCCATACTTCCGATTCACCATGAAATAACGCGTCTGTCTTAATTTTTCTTTATTTGCTCTATATGTATTTATATGCATATATGTTTAGAGCTCTCTTAGAGAGTTATCCTACCACAATATGTAAAGGATACTCCTTTGGATTCTTCTATGCCCACACTGCATGCTGATATATATATATATATATATATATATATATATATATATATATAACATTAATAGATAAGAGTGTAATCATGTGCATTCCTCGTAATGATTACAACTTCATATTACAGGGACTAAATCTAACTTTATAATCTTATTTTTACTCTAAAATGTAACAGGATATCTAACTATATTTGAATCAATTCAGAATCAAGTCATTTGTAAATGCAGTAACTCGTAGTACACTCTAAAGAGGGCGTGCGTAGCGGTGCAATGGATATCAACTCGGAATGTCAAATCGAGAGCCGAGTTCGAATTCCAGTTGAATTCTTTGCATTTACTTACGCACAAATACACTTTGGAAAGGTATGAATCCGTCTCTTCCTCCCATTTATGGGTTAAATAATAGGACAGAATGGGCTCTATAGCCTTAGTCGGCAACCAGTCTACCGCAAAATGCAATGACGACCTACTGCCGGAAAATCTTCTGCCCAGTCAGTCATGTCCCTTTCCAGACATGATCGCCCAAAGCGGCGTGTATGGCACTTAATTGACTTGTATAAATATTGTATATTTCAGTAAAATGTTCAGGAGTGTAACGAAAACTAATTAGTCTCAATATATATATTTACGATTGGCTAATGGTGGATATATCAACGTTTTTTCATGAAATACAATACTTATCCGTGTATATTACTCATTTTGTTTTGAGAGTGTTAAAAACCTAAATTAAGAGATTCTTATCATGAACAACAGTGTATGTGAACATTTTTCTAACTTCGTGAGTTGCCATCATCAAGAGGACATTAATGTATGATCCATTGCCCTCATTAATGAATTTCTCTTTAATATTTATATCCAGAAGTCTGCTTGCATTCAGAGCTAAACAAAGCTCTCTATTACTCGGACACACCGCTTTCGGGTGAAGAGGAATTCAGACGAGGTTCCCCTGGAGGGTAGGGACTCGTCTGGATTGAACAGACAAGACGTCGACACTGCCATAAGCAGGGTCTGCGGGATATTTTGGCCGAGCTTAAGGGTTTGGATTTCCCACTTAATAGGGCATGTGCTGCATCCGTTTTGGGCATCTGACCTAGTGAGAAGGTAATAAATAACAGCTAACTAAAGTTCTCTCTTGATCAACTCTCTGCTTTCAGCCGGAGAGGAACCCTGACAAAGTTCCGATGAGGGATAGAGAATCGTTTGAAGTAAGCAGACAACAATCCGACCCTGCCTGTCATTGTAGGTCATTCAAAGTAACTTGGGAATCTTCAATGGCCTACTTTTGAGTTGTAAAATGAATCAGATTTATTTCTATATTTCAAGGGACACGTTTCATTTTTAATCGACTGCGGGTGAGTAAAGCAATTAAATTTAATCGCCTAATTAAGTTTTTGATCGACTCAGTCGATCGTGCGAATAAAATCTCAAACACTATATATACATATATACATAAAAAGAATGACCTAAATCCACAGATAAAGTGGAGGCTGATAGGCACGTACTCCTATTTGCCTACCTGATAAATGTAATCCATGTTTAACAGAAAAAATTGAGATTTTGAAATTTCAATCTCAGAAGGTACTTCAAATAAACGTAAAGAAATCATTAGTATGTGTCGTCACCATAATAAACTTAAATTTCGTTATCTTCTTCCATTTATTCACAACAGAACTTGCCTTTACATAAATTAGATGTTCAAATTTGGTGAATCACTAACGTTTTTCCCTTCTACCTACCACTACTAACCCAATGGTCAAACCACACGCCTCCCACTACCAAAAGGAAATTTACCACTACGATTCCCCTCGGCTTAACTCTATAGTAACCAGCATTCCCCACCCCATTTTTTTACTAGCACCTGCTTCTGGCATAAGAAATTTTCCCTTTTCTCTGATTGAACTGGGTTGATATTGCATGTCTCGAACTGACATTTGAAATAGATATTTCCCCTAAATTATATATATATATATATATAGTCATCCGCAGACAGATCTATTTCGCTGTATCACAGCTCATCAGTATGGTTAGACATCTGATTGGTTTTACCAAGAATTGAAACCCGACCGAATTGGTGTCATTGGGCGATTCTACTTCTGTGCTATGGGCGCTCGGTAGAAGGGGGCAGACTTTTAGCGTATGATGTATCATACGCCAGTAGTTACAGTGCTCTAATTCATTACTGAATGAGCGATGCGAAAGTGCTAGAGTACCTACTATAGTGTTTTAGTGAAAAGTATTTGTCGCTTTTACTGAGCAGATTCATGCCTACATCGAATATTTGTGAGGACACCGTTACTGTCACTCATCGGTATTCGTTTTCTAAAACTAGCCACATAACTGGGAGCATCATAACGGTGTCCTCACTAAACTTCGAAGTCTGCATGTACCTGCTCAGATAAAACGACAAATTCTTTGTAGTAAAACTATTAACGCTTTATCTCCAACCCGAAATCGAGCACTTTACGTTAAAAAAACTGCTTACCAAAATACTTTTTATGAGTAAAACTACTGTGTGTATGCGCGCCCGTGTATGCGCGCCCGTGTGTGTGTGTGTGTGTGTGTGTGTGTGTGTGTGTGTGTGTGTGTGTGAAAACTGGGAAATTGTTGTTGGTTGAATTGAAAACGATATAACAATTTTGATCAGAATAAAATTGTATATTTCAACAAAAGACGCCATTAAGAACGGTGAAATAGAATCTGTCCAGAGCTATTAGGACAGACACCGATGCATTTACAGTATTTGTGAAAAAGTCACCCTTTTGGCAATTGGTTTAACCAGTCACTTGTGATCACACCAGAGAGGTCAGGTGCAATCGCATGTAAATGCAACCCTACCAGTAGATTGTCAGATTACTTGTACGCATTTTGTGATAAGGTTTGTAAGTATGTTACAGGACTCTCTCCGTTATATATCGACAAACAACAAACACGCATATATATAAAAATATAAAGTTATATTTTTATTAATGACGATAAACCGTGTAGCATAGGGAACAGAGAATTGAGAGAGCGCGCTTCTAATGGGTTGACGGGAGTGTAGTCTTATCTATTGTGTCTCTCTCTTTACCGGCCGATCTCTGTTGCTCCTCTACTGGCGAATCCGTGTGCCGAGGTCTTTTTATAATCTTCCAGAACCGGGACTTTTTCTTCCGGTTTTGCCTCGCCCACGCACGCCCACGTAATTCTCAGAGACACCTGTTCTGTTTGCCTCTGTAGTTATTTCCGCTGCTGCCGGAAATAAGGTCAAACGACATCCGTTCCTTTCAACGACCGGAAACACCCTCGCTTGCATCAGCCTTCCTCGGGTGGTGCCAGATTGTTATATTACATCTCTTGCTCTCTCTCTCTCTCTCTCTCTCTCTCTCTCTCTCTCTCAGAACCTGTAAGAAATGTTCTTTCATTATAATTGAGATATAAACAACAGGTAATCTTTTTCAGTGTTGAATAAATACAAATGTCCTTGAGTATGTGTTTCCAACAGGGATTGGCTAGCCGCTCTAGTTGATAGACATCCCCGGATACGAGTAGACATCCATTTATATGTGTGTGTGTATGTGTGTATGTGTGTGTGTGTGCTTGAATTTCTGCTGATATTAATGTAATTATTAGCCCTCCCTCGTATTTAAAAAAAATTATGTATTTCTTACTATTTTTTAGTATTTATTGCCAAGTGAATAATTGCAAATGAAAATAGAATTGTTCTTTTGTTAATACTGCACAATAAAATGTGCATCAAATGAATTTATAAATATTTAATAATTATCTATATTACAGTTTTATCAATGAAAGAATGAAGAAAATTTAGGGTGATTTGGACGAGTTCATCTTTGCTACATTACCGAGTAAAATTTTGTAAAGTAATAATAACAAAAGAACCATTCTATTTTCATTTAGGATTATCAACTTGTCAATAAATACTAACAAAAGTATGAAATACATAATTTCTTTTAAAAACTGGGGTCGCCTAATAATTATGTGTCAATGTGTGTGCACAGTCTAAGGAATATTTATTTTATATTTTTATCCACATTTGACTTACAACTTACTAAACAACATCTACTTTTTATCCCGTTTTCAGCCAATATCCATTACCTTTCATATGAGCAGAAATGATGGACGCAGAACCTAAGTTATAAGTAAATTGGTAGTCTTTATCATAATGACCATAGAGTGTTAAATATCTAATCTAAAGTTATTTATAAATGGAACTTTGTCTGTGTGTGTGCGTGTCTGTCTGTGTATGTGTGTGTGTATCCATTACCTCTAGACTCCGAAACAGCTAAACCGATTTTCTTGAAGATTTACACAGTTGTACTACAACCATCTGCGAGTGTTCTTAGCTAGGTTTTGTGTCGAGGTACCCCCGATAAATATCGAAAATCGAGAATCGAAAAAATCGGGTTATAGAAGGAGTGGTCCGATTTTAATCAAATTTGATACACTCATAGACAAAGACATAAGAAACGATATTCAGAAGTTTCAAGGTTGCAGTTCTGTCCTTGGATGACTTACTTGACTCCGATATTGGAAATCGATACCCCGATATCCTACCAGGTCGGATTAAAATCAGTTTTTCAGCCCTTTTATTTTCGTTTTTGCTTCGCGTTTGGCTCTAAATAGGTATAATTGTAGTTCTTAGTTTCAGCGATGATAGCATTTACTCAGAGAACTTATTTAGCCTTCAAAATTCAGTTTACGACAAAAAAAAACTTATTTGATATCGATACCAGGAAATAAAAATTTGATTTACATCCATTCATTTTTCTTTCAGTCTACGGTTTCGCTTTAACTGGAAACAACTATTGCTTTTTAGTCTCTCGTGCTAACGCCCAAAGAGTCTGAGCTCCAGGACCATGGATTAGTTCTAAAGCTTTCATTACACTCAAGCAATGCCGGGCTATATTGCTAGTATCAGTATATTTACTAGATTTTCAAATATTATACAACCTTTGGTAGCATAACGAAGAAAACGGTACAGGATAGATATTCTCACCTGCAATTATCTATACGTTTATATCTATATTCGTTGCATGAGGTATTTGGTCATCGAATATAATAAAATAGAGTTGTAGTATAACAGCGTAAGACGCTCGTTTTAATAACGTTGTTCGATTTTCCTGAAATTTTAAATGTCAAAGAGAACCTAAGGGACACAATCGCTTTTAACATATACTCAAAGAATATAATTTTCTTTACTTCCTGAGGGATTATTCTGATGGATGTATGCAATACCCGGAGAGAAACGGAAACACTCGTAAGATGAAAGCTGAATATAATTATTAAGATATTCAAATCCTTGAAAATTTCCTAATATATTTAATATACGTACTTCATATATATATATATATTAGCAGCCATCTTTCATTTAAACATGTTTGGTTAAAAACGACCGACAAGGAAGATTTTATTAATTTTTTATTAAGATTTTACAGAATACTTACATGTATACTTACATGTAAAAATTTTGCATAATTTTCGATTTTACAAGCACTTTCAGCCCATTCACAGGCCATTTTCAAGTATGTTATTTTTCAGGTGTTGTTATGTTCTTATGTCTAAATGTAATGTAATTTTTCGTTTTAGTGCTTTTTTGTTTTTTGAGAAGGAGGTTTCTTTAAAGTGGTCACGTGATATGCGCGGCGTGCATCATGTGAGCGTCTGTCTATTTTTTAAAAACTTTCAAAAATCCCTTCCTACTGTTAAATAGCGTAAGGTTGTTGGTAAGAGAAAATTGTTTGATATATAGTTCCTCTCTTATATCGATGTGCCTTTGATATTGTGATTTAAATAGCATTTTTGAGATTTCAACCAAAATTGTTCTTAAGGGTTCCGGGTTAGTTACGGGTTAATAAATATTTTTTACTGCACCATTATTACTAGATGGATGGCATGTTAAGCGTCTACTCAGGGAAGTGGTAGTATGAGCTATATAGGTAATTAATTTGTGACAAGAAACACAATCTTGTACAGGGCATTGAAATTCATAGTCTATATTAGTCATCGCTAGTTTAGTTTTGATAGGGTTATTATTATTAGAAATAACTAGGTTTGCTTTCTTCCATTTTCTATAATATATTATAAATTTTACATGCTTTGAGGAATTACGGCAGAAATATGGTGCTTGAAAATTTTTAAAAATGAAATAAAAAATTAATAACATCTTCCTTGGCTGTCGTTTTTAACGAAACATGTTTAAAAAAAGAAAAAGGAAAGAAAAAAAGTATGTATGTATCCCCTAGAAACTACTGGCCAAATTTCAAAGTGAATTCTTTATTCTGATTAGATAAAAGGAACACACACATAAATTGTATATCTTTCCGCAAACATAAATATCAAACCGATGTTTTTTGTATTTAAATGTAAATCGTTTTCACAACCATCACCCAAGATTGCCAGATGACGTGATTCTATCTCGAAATTATGAATTAAAACTACATTGTGACTCATCGCTTATTCACTAATGAATTAGAGCACTCTGGCTATTAGACGTGTATAATGATAATATGCATGCTAAAAAGTCTACATTCTTCTACCAAGCGCCCATAGCCCAGAAGTAGAATCGCCGACTGACGCCAATTCGGTCGGGTTTCAATCCTGGATTAAAAGCAATTGGAGTTTAACCGTAATGATGAGCTGTGATACAGCGAAACAGATCTGCCTGCTGATGACTATATATATATATATATATCGTCATCGAAGATTTAAACACCCTCAAAAAGAGTTAAACTATTCCAGTTTGATCATCATAATTTTCGTCTCTATTTTGATATTGGTTAGAATTTAAATTTGGAGACCCTTAGGTTTATTCCTACCGGCTACACATGACCTCTCAAGCAAGTTGCTGCCTTTCACCTTGAAATAAAATATGCTACTATCACCCCTCTCTCTTCTCTTCTCGATCTTCTCCTGACAAACCTTCCCTTAACCATTTCTTTTCTTTATTTTCATCATTTTCGTTATACTATAATTTCTCCGTTTTTGGTCCGCCGATTGGGATTAACATTGCATTTCTCTAGTAGACATGTTGAAATAGATTTTCTCCAAATGTAAAATTTGAATTAACATAATATATATATATATATATATATATATATATATATATATATATATATATATATATATATAATTATGTTTATTAAAGATATTAAAAATTTTTCAGAGAATAGAACATCTCAATAATAAATGTGGAGATGATAATCTAAAATATTTAATCTAATTAATATTAAATAAATACAAATAGAGAGCTCAATTGATATTACCCAGAATAATATAAAATACCGTGATGAAAGCTCAATACAAAATTAAATTGTAACCGTTTTACATCTGCCGAAATAAATTCTGGATTTAAAACCGTTCATGTGTATAGTTTCCTCTCAATATTCTCTCTTTCTCTTTCTCTCTCTCTCTCTCTCTCTCTCTCTCTCTCTATATATATATATATATATATATATATACATACATACATATATATATATATATATATATATATATATATATATATATATATATATAAACTTATTTATAAATGGAACTTTGTCTCTGTGTGAGTGTGTGAGTGTGTGTGTCTGTGTGTCTGTGGGTGTGTGTCCGTCACCTCTAGACTCAGAAACGGCTGAACCGATTTTCTTGAAAATTTACACAGTTGTACTATAAGCGTCTGCGAGTGTTCTTAGCTAGTGTTTTTGACGAGGTAATCCCGATAAATATCGAAGATCGATAATCGAAAAAACCGGGTTATAGAAGGAGTGGTCTGATTTTAATCAAATTTGATACACTCATAGACAAAGACATAAGAAACGATATTCAGAAGTTTCAAGGTTGCAGTCTTACAATAATGCAGAAAATTTGATATCGATACCAGTAATCAAAATTTGACTTACATCCATTCATTTTTCTTTCAGTCTACGGTTTCGCTTTAACTGGAAACAACTATTGCTTTTTAATCTTTCATGCCAGCGTCCAAAGAGTCTGATCTCCAGGAACATGAATTAGTTTTAAAGCTTTCATTACACCCGAGCAACGCCGGGCTATAATGCTAGTATATTATATGCGCGTACATGTGTATGTTTTCATGTGTGAACCCAAGTAAGTACATTCATTTTAGAAGATATTATATCAAAAGAAAAATATCGCCTTGAATGAAACATAGAATATGTTGTTCATCGACATCCAAATTGTTGATAACCTGTCAGACACTTTGTTCAAGTAGTTTCGAATGTGTCGATCATTATAAAGTATTAGGTTTTGCCATTGTAGTTGACAAGATAGATAGATAGATAGATAGATAGATAGATAGATAGATAGACTGAGATATATAGATAATGAGTTGAATATATCGAAATCCGACCAAATGAATAGAATAAGAACAGGTAGAAGAAACGGTTTTTAATCTAACATGTTTCACTTTAACAACATTCTTCAGAGATTTATTAAAGATGAATGATCTAAAAAATTAATTCTTTTTAAATCCACGGAAGCAGTATGTTAATTGAGGTTTGATTTCATTGGTCAGAAACGTGCCACGTGTAATAAAGCAATGGATGGATATTTTATATGAAATTGTATGTATGCGAAAAGATAAATAGGTGAACAATGGGAGATAAATTAACTTATATATTCATAACATATAAGAAATAAATTATATATATATATATATATATAGAGAGAGAGAGACAGACAGACAGACAGACAGACAGACAGACACAAAAAGGGAGAGAGAGTTCACTTAAATTTTTTTTTAAATGAAATAGACATCAGTAACTCCAATTTAATTTGAACAATATTTGTCAAATTTTAAACTCTTAATTTAGACGTAAAATTAAACTTGGTTTAATTTTTTATGTAGTTTCAACATGTTTTATTAAAATTGTTGAATTTATTGTAAAAACTGTCATATGAACGTATTAAGCAAAAGTAAACAATCATTTTATACCTCTATAAAAAGCTAAATCTTCAACTGTTCACGACTTGTACTAAAACAAATAATACGGATACCTGGTAAATAGGTGAGCCATTTACATTTTCATATAGTGGATCTTCTCAATAACAGCCAGCAATCTATCATCCATTGGTTGTGTTAAATGAAATGTAACAGATTCAGTTGGTGACATCTTCTTCTTCTATATGCCTTGTTCTTTCAGGACGTAGGTGATCATGGCTTTCCACGCCTCACTATCCCTGGTGGCTCTTAGCACGTTTTTTCTTGTTACAACCCACAACCCCGGTTCTGTCATTCACCTTCTCAGAACCTTCAAATATGTTATCCGTTGCTTTCCCCTGTCTCTTTTTCCCTCTATGTGACCTGTTAGTATCAGGTTTTGTAAGCCCTCCTTCCTCATTGCATGTGCAGGAACTTAAACTGTCTCTTCCTGATGCTCAGTATTAATTTCCTTTTCGTTTCCATCTTTTCCAAAAACTCATCATTGCTCACATACCCGATCCATGATATTCACAGCATCCTTCTGTAGAACCACATTTCAGTTGCTTCAGGTTTTCCTTTCATATTTGATGATAGAAGAACTGACATCACATAATAATCCCGTACTCTTTTCTTTGATTCTAGCAAAATTTTCCTGTCTCTAATATTTTACTCATCTTCTGGAATGCGTCCTTTGCCATGCCAATTCGCCTTCGGATCTCTGTGTCGCATTTTCAGTCTTCTGTTAGAACACTTCCCAGGTATTTAAACTTCTGTACCTGCTTGATTTTAGTATCTCCCACCTGTATTTGGCATTTTGTGATGCTCTTTTGCTGATGACCATGCATTCGGTATTCTTGCAGTTTATTTGTAGTTCTTTCTTGTCACTCTCTACAGCTATCTTCTGTAGGAGGTTTGTAGTTTTTTTCCGTGTCTGCTATCAGCACTGTAGCATCTGCGTACATTGTGACATAGTTGTTTTAATTGGTAGAGAAAAATTTACTGGCTACTTTCTAGCGTTTGTGTGTGTGTGTGCGTGTTAGAATTGGAATCAATTCAAAGTCACTTCGTATGTAACGCTTGAACAGAAAAGCGTGTATCACATATTCATATATATACTTGTATTGCATTCATATAGAATATTTTGAACATATACCACAATCCGTGCATAGAAAGACTTAAAATCCAATCATTATGCAAGAGAATCAACTACATGAAATAAAATATATTTCACCGCGGAAGATGATATCTTGAATAGTGAATAGTAAATTAATACGTATGAGAAATTAACAACAAATATAAATACTCAGTGCATATTTTTTCGTTTAGCCGTTACTTTTGATGTCCTGAGAACAGATTCAATTTCCGGCTCTCTTACGAATGCTAGAATGTATCTCTCGATAATCTTTTCTACCATAATGAAATCGCGACAAAAATGCTGCTATAAACCCTGCCTTTAGATCAACTTTGGTCTTTCAAGAGGTTTTGTTCTCGTTCAACTACGCCGCACACACAATAATCAAGCGGGTTGCAGTCTGGAGTGTTTGGTACCCAGATATAAGAATATGGTACCCAGATATAAGAATATGGTACCCAGATATAAGAATATGGTCGCAGAAATTGTCTGACAGCCATGGCTTGGTTCTCCTTCAAGTGTAGCATGGTGCCAGACATGAGGTCTTCAGACTGACACACAGACATTCTGAAATATTCGTATTGAAGCTTCCGGCGGAAATACAATGCAGTACAGTATATTTTTTCCAAATATTTTGAAAAATTGGATTGTGTCATGGTACTATATTTTACAGGTGATGCTCAAGTCACTTTAGTTCAGTTGACAAAAAGAAAAAAGAACGAACATGCACGATATTAATAATATAAAATAATGACAATTTAACCATTGCACATTATATATATATACTGGTATTAATATGTGTGCATATCTATTTGTGCATGTAAGCATGAATGTATGTGTGTAAGCAATGTAACCTAATGTATAGTAATGTATATATACGTTTATGTAAGTTGCTTAGTCCACTGGGAATGAATGTTAAGCAGGACGAATTTTGAAACCTTGCAACTTTATAAAATCCCATTTCATAAGAGATGTGTTGTATTGATTCTTCCAAATATCGATCGATCTTTCCAGAAGCAAATCTGCTACGCATGGAATGCATTAAATCGACAGCGCCATGTATTTTAACGGTAATTTTTATTCTTGATTTGCATGCAAACTGTTACCGTTATTCTTTATAGAGATTTGGCCAAAAATTGCGTCCAAGATTATTTTTACTGTCTTCCCAGAAAGACATGGATTTAAAACTAGTTCAGCTAGCGTTAACAGTAGTAAGCCTAAAGAAAATCTCAAATATCTATTAATTCTATAATAATAATAATAATAATAATAATAATAATAATAATAATAACAAAACAGACATATTTATTCTTAGAAAGAAATGACATGATACCGCTTGAACAAAAAGGGTGCAAACGTGGCTGTTGTGGTTGTAAAGACAAATTGCTAATTAACAAAATGATCCTGGAAAACTGCTACAGTACAAAGAAAAATCTTAGTACTGTCTAGATAGATTATCGAAAGGCATTCGATAGTGTGCCACATCCCTGGATTTTAAAGATTTAAATATATACAAGATATCGCCCGTCATCATCAATTTCATCAAACAGTGCATGTCTATATGGAAAACAACCCTTTACCTCAATCATATAAATTGAACCTATAAGTCTGATGAAATAAACATCAAAAGAGGTATATTTCAAGGTGATTCTTTATCTCCCTTACTATTCTGCATATCATTAATAGCACTAACCAGTCAACTTAATAAGACAGAATGTGGTTATAAAATAGGCCAAAAGAAAATAAGCCATCTATTTTACATGGATGACTTAAAGTTATATGCTAAGAATGATAATGAGCTGGAAGGTCTTCTGCAAACTGTAAAATGCTTCAGCGAAGACATTGGAATGAAATTTAATTTGAATAAATGTGCTAAAGCTACAGTTTTACGTGGATCAATACAAGAAACATCCTCAATTAGCCTAGACCCTGCTGTAACAATAAAAGAATTGAAACCAGAAGAAGCTTATAAATACCTAGGTGTAAATGAGAGCGAAAACATTCACCATAAAAAAATGAAAGAAGTAGTGCGTAAAGAGTACTATAGAAGGCTACGAATGATATTAAAAACTGAATTAAATTCACAGAACAGAGTTATGGCCATTAATAGCCTTGCAATCCCAGTTGTCCAATATAGCTTTAACATCTTAAACTGGACTCTAAACGACATCAGGCGAATGGATGCTAAAACAAGAAAGCTTCTTTCTAAGCATAAGATGCATCATCCAAAGGCTGATGTAGACCGTCTATACATACCCCGTAAAGAAGGTGGAAGAGGTCTTATTCAGCTGGAATTGTCATACAAGACAACAACTATTGGCTTACTAACATACATAGAAACAACAAAGGATTGGATGATACAATTAGTAAGGCAACATGAAGAAAGAAAGAAAAAATATTCAATAATAAAAGAAGGCAGTAAATACAAACAAGATTTACAGTTAGTAGATTCTGTAGAAAAGCAAAACAGAAGCCAAGAACCAACTATTGCGGCAAAAAATATGAAAATGAAAGCCAAAGATAAAGCTCTTGAACAGATGAAACAGCGCTGGCAAGACAAACCTCTGCATGGCCAATATCCAGTACGTGCCAATAAATCCAATGTTGACAAAGTTAATACTCATCGATGGTTACGTGCATCTGGATTAAAGTCTGAAACTGAAGGCTTTATTCTTGCAGCACAAGACCAAAGTCTTTTCACGAGAAACTTTCAGGCAAATATTATGCATAATAATATGGACCCAAAATACAGGTTTTGTGATAAACACCAAGAAACAATAGACCACCTAATCTCAGGCTGTTCTGTGCTTGCCCCAAATGAATATAAAAATCGCCACGATAGAGTTGGGCAATATTTACATTGGGCAATGTGCAAACATTATGGAAAAGCTGCAAACAAACACTGGTATGAACATCACCCAGCACCGGTTACAGAAATAGAAGATGTAACCATTCTATGGGATTACACCATCTACACAGACAGAAAATTGAATCAAACAGGCCAGACATTATTGTTAAAAACCAGAAGGAGAAAACTTGTCTATTAATTGATATGGCTTGTCCAGCGGATTGTAACATAGCAATCAAGGAATTTGAAAAACTGTCAAAATATAAAGACCTGGAAATTGAAATAGAAAAAATGTGGAAATTGAAAACAAGAGTTGTGCCAGTGATAGTAGGTGCACTTGGAATGATAAAAAATGGAACAAAACAACACATTGAAAGAATCCCTGAAAACCCCAGCTTAAGAGATATACAAAAAATTGTCTTATTATGTACAGCCCACACACTAAGGAAAACTTTATCTATGTAATGCTGGGGATGATAGGGAAGATAGAAAAACATGAAATGGAGCCATAACAACACGCCACTATCTGCCTTAGTTCTCCCCGCAGACTTGGTTGGTAGTGAGACCAAAGCAGAAATCGAAATATGGTGAAAAATGACATAATAATAATCTAAGAATAATAATAATAACCTAATCTCAGGCTGTTCTGTGCTTGCCCCAAATGAATATAAAAATCGCCACGATAGATTTGGGCAATATTTACATTGGGCAATGTGTAAACATTATGGAAAAGCTGTAAACAAACACTGGTATGAACATCACCCAGCACCGGTTACAGAAATAGAAGATGTAACCATTCTATGGGATTACACCATCTACACAGACAGAAAAATTGAAGCAAACAGGCCAGACATTATTGTTAAAAACCAGAAGGAGAAAACTTGTCTATTAATTGATATGGCTTGTCCAGCGGATTGTAACATAGCAATCAAGGAATTTGAAAAACTGTCAAAATATAAAGACCTGGAAATTGAAATAGAAAAAATGTGGAAATTGAAAACAAGAGTTGTGCCAGTGATAGTAGGTGCACTTGGAATGATAAAAAATGGAACAAAACAACACATTGAAAGAATCCCTGGAAACCCCAGCTTAAGAGATATACAAAAAATTGTCTTATTAAGTACAGCCCACACACTAAGGAAAACGTTATCTATGTAATGCTAGGAATGATAGGGAAGATAGAAAAACATGAAATGTAGTCATAACAACACGCCACGACCTGCCTTAGGTCTCCCCGCAGACTTGGTTGGTAGTGAGACCAAAGCAGAAATCGAAATATGATGAAAAAATGACATAATAATAATCTTGTGTTGGTTTTGTTTAGCCTTATATGAACCACTTTAGGTTATTTGCTATTGAAATTTTAATATTTGTACTAAATGTTCCGGCTTCAGCTAAATATATTTTGAACGTAATTTATGCCTTTAAGCACTTTGTCTCCCTTACTATTTTGTATTTCACTAATAGCATTCAGCAGCTAAGCGCCATATGTGATACACGCTTGGTTGATCATGTCTCGAAAGAAACATGACAGACTGGGCAGAAGATTTTAACGCAGTGGTTTGCCATTACTTTCTGCGGTAGACTGGTTGCCAGCCAAGGCTATAGAACTCAATCTATCATGTTATTTAACCCATAATTGAAGAATAGAAACGGATTAATACCTTTCCCAAGGGTATTAGTGCGTAAGTGAATGTAAGGAATTCAACTGGAAATCGAATTCGTCTCCCTGATTTGTTGTTCCGAGTCGATATCCACGGCACCACAGCGCACATAGCACTACACAGCCAATTTAAAAGAATGGAATATCGTTATAACATAGCTCAAAAGAAAACAATCCATCTATTTTGCAGGGATGACTTAATGTTGTATGTTAGGAAAGACAGTGAGCTGGAAGCTTTTCTGCAAACTGTAAAATTATTTAGTGATGACATTGAATCGAATGCAATTCGGATAAATGTGCTAAAGTCACAATTTTTCGAGGATCGCTGCAAAGATATCCTCTATTAGCTTAGACTCGGGTGTAACAATAAAAGATTTAGAGTAAGAAGAAGCTTAAAAGTACCAAGATGTAAATGAGGGTGAAAAACTCACCATAACAAAATATAAGATATAGTGCGTAAAGAGTACTATACAAGGGTATGAATGATATTAAGAACTGAATTGAACTCTCAGAACAAAATTAAGGCTATTAATAACCTTACCATCCCAGTGGTTCAATATAGTTTCAAAATCTTGAGCTGGTCTCTAAGTTACATCGGACGGATGGATTCTATGACAAGAAAGCTTCTTTATTAGCATAAGATGTATCTTCCACAGGCTGATATAAACCGTCTATACATACCCAATGAAGAAGGTAGAAGAAATCTTATTCAGCCTGAATTGTCATACACGACAGCAAGTACTGGATTACTAACACACATGGAAACGTTAAAGGACTGGATGATAAAATTTGTCAAACAGAAAAATTATACTCTAATGAAAGAAGGCAGTAAATACATACAAGATTTACTTTTAATAGATTCTGTGGAAACCAAAAAAAAACAACCTAAGAGCCACCTGTTGCAGCAAAAATATGGAAATGAAAGCCAGGGATAAAGCTCTTGAACTGATGAAACAAAGCTGGCGAGACAGACCTCAGCATGGCCAATATCCAGAACGTGGTAAAACCCGATGTTGATAAAGTTAATACTCCTCGATGGTTACTAGCATCAGGATTAAAATCTGAAACTGAAGACTTTATTCTTGCCGCGTAAGACCAGATTATTTTCATTAGGAATTCTTTCAGGCAAATGTCATGCATAATAATATGGATCCAAAATGTAAGTTCTGTGACAACTACCAGGAAATAATAAAACATCTAATCTCAGGCTGTTCTGTACTTGCTCCCAAATGAATATAAAAATCGTCAAGATAGAGTGTGACAATATTTACACTGGACAATGTGTAAACACTTTGGAAAATATGTAAACAAACACTGGTATTAATATCAGTCAGTACCGGCTACAGAAATAGATGTCACTATTCTATGGTATTAAGCCATCTACGCAAACAGGAAAATTGAAGCACAAAGGCCGGACATTATTGTCAAAAACCGAAATGAAAAAAATTGCCTACTAATTGATATGGCATTTCCAGCGGATTGTAACATAGCAACTAAGTAATTTTAAATATTATTAAAGTGTAAAGACCTGGAAATTGAAAGAAAAAAATGTGGAAATTAATAAAAAGAATAGTACCAATGATAGTAGGTGCGCTTGGAATGATAGAAAAAGGGAACAAAACAACTCATTCAAAGAATCCATGGTAATTTCAGCTTAAGAGTTATACAAAAATTGTCTTGATAAGTACAAGTCACATACTAAGAAGAGCTTTGTTCATGCAGCGCTAGTGATATTATGGGAGACAGAAAAACAAATGACATATAGCCATAACAACATACCACTACCTGCCTTAGGTCTTTCCGTTGAGATGGTAGGTAGTGCGACTGCAGCAGAAATTGATTTGTGATGATAATGAAATAATAATAATAATAATAATAATAATAATAATTGTAGATTGATTTTGTTTGGTGGTATATCAACTGCTTTGGGTAATTTAATACTGAAATATTAATATTTTGTACTCAGTGCAATGGCTTCAGCGAAATATATTCTGAATTCAATTGTATGCATTCAAACACAAAACGTATTGTGGGTAGTACTAAAATATATATATTTTTTACTTTATAAATAGATATTTTTGATATAAAAATATATTCTATTATTAAAATGTATTTTTATACTTTTTATAGTGTTCCTTAATTTTCCATAAATGGGACCTTGGCAGATGCGTCCTCCTACAGTACGGGCGGACCTAGAAACAACAACAATTAAGAGCGGGTTCAACGCTACTCAAAATCTCTAATCCCCAGAGCAGAAGCCTTATTGCCGGAGGTAATTTATTTTTCATACCCAAGACTAATTGGTAATAATAACATCAATAATGATATTAATAATATAAACTTATTCGGAACACTCGTAAAACAAAACAAAATACGAGGATGGATAAAAACTTACGCTCTTCATACCATGACATATACTTATTGACATTGTTCAGTCGGTTGTCTTCATCATTATTGTTATATTCCCGATGTTTCGGCCGTTGTACACTCCAACCTTCTTCAGGTCATTATCATTTTGAACCGAACTTAATATTTCACTGTAAGTAAGTTTCAATCATTGGATCGCTTTGATCAACTGGACCATATGCCGTTGAGGAAATCAGCCTATTAATTTTGGAGACTTATAAGCTGAATGTCTCAGTAATAACTCATTTCAGAAATATAGACAAACATATATTCAGATATGTCACACTGCCTTCTCATCATGCGTGCTTCTAGTAGATAATATTGTGGTCACTTGATGTAAATTTGAACTTGATCACGCCAGGTTTTTTTTTCTTTTGCTGTTGCTACAGTGTAAACATGTTTGATCCGTTAGTAGTATACATCAAAGAAGAACAAATAGCAGTGACCTGATTTGTCGGGCCAGCTAATGTGTGTCAGAGGTTGAAATCTATCGGGGGTTTTTAACATAAGGCGATAAGGCGACAGTGCACTACCAAGTATAAATGTTTATAGGTGGACCACAAGTGTAATGCTAGATTGGACACTTTTAAACCAAGGAGCAGGACTCATGTCAACTTCTATCATTGAGGAGAAGATTCAGCAAGTTCGAGAGATGGTACATTGCAAACCGCCGACTTACCATCGATGTGTTTGCATGTTTTCTGCGAATTCGAATGACTGCTCTTTCTTCCTCCTTGGCGCACAGTCAGTTAAGTGCCATACGTGATACACGCTTTGGGCGATCATGTCTCGAAAGAAACATGACTGACTTGGCAAATGATTATCCATTGCTTTCTGAGGTAGACTGGTTGCCAGCCATGGCTAGAGAACCCAATCCGTTCTATTATTTAACTCATAACTAGAGGGAAGAGACGGATTAATACCTTTCCTAAGGGTATTCCTGTGTAAGTGAATGTAAGGAATTCAACTGGAATTCGAACTCGGCTCCCTGATTTGTCGTTCCGAGTCGATATCCACTGCACCACAATGCATATCCCTGGGTGCATACTGCTGTTATATGTTGTGGAAAATAATTAATCGCCTATAAGTCTGCGTAAATAATTTTGGACTCTCTCATAGCTGGAATAAAAAGATTGAGCGTCTTCAGCCTTGATACGGCATCAGTACTCCGGCTTTTGTTCTTATATGACTCTTGAAAATATAAAGAATAACAGGACAGACCAGTTATTTTCCATTTTGAAAGCCAGGTTCCTTGGAACAATGATATTCATCCGGTACAATGTTCAAGAGCCACTCGAAGTAGAAAGCTACAGAGTAGGTAGTACCATAAGCAAAAAAGTATATATCGCCAATTAAACGCAAAGCCTACTGAAAGTGATTGAGATGAAAAAGTTCTAGAAGGAACCTGAAACCCTGCTTGCAACTTATGGTGCCGTTTTCCTATTCAAATATAACTTCACAAGATATAGAAAGTATTTCCAGCTCGCAGTTGTCATGTTGGAAAAAAAGCAGGACTCACCATTTCCCGTTTGCAGAATATTCCGTCTTTAGCGGCATAGCAGATGAATCTGGCCGACTTGAATCTGGAATCTTAAACATGGCTTCTCCACTAACATAAAAGAATCTCCGGCAGATTCCATTCTCGTATAGAAGTATCACATTTTTTACGTACTTTTCACACTGCTTGTTGTGTAGGTATGTGTTATAGTTCCTTTGCGTGTAAATATGTATATGTGTATGACTTAACATATAAAGATTTTCCTGTGAACAAAGCATGTTTGTTATTCCTTTCCTTTCAGCTATTCTGTTTTAGACGTGAAATAGGCTGTAATTATATCATGGTGGTACTAATATCCATAATAGAGGAAATGTAAATGAGAGAATAAAACTTTCTTCTATAGCTCACTCCTTACATGGATCAACCTGAGGGGACATGATATTATTTCCCTACATTGTCAGTTTCATTATTTTGTTATCTTTAAATGATTCTATTATCTAGACAAAAACCTATTTTAAGCAACTGCACATTCAAGTGGGGTATGATACTTTACCTGAATGTTTCTCCATTCTGGACAGTATAAATCTATTTTTTATTATTTGCATGTTGTCTAAGATCAACAATATTTTGGTGAGGCTCCAGGCCTAAAATTCTCTGTTGACGTGTATATGTTTGAGTGCGTGCCTCTGTGTGATAATCTGATAAAACAAACAAGTTTTGTTCAAGTTTTCAGATATAATTTCTCTCTTTCTTTCTCTCTCACTCCATATATATGAGAAAGAGGTGTCAAGAACAACTTGGCTAGAAGCAATTACACCTCTACTCAGCTGAATTTGACTTTTACGGTTTGCTTGTGTTATTTCTCATGATGCAAATGTCAGATATCAAACAAGTCTCGGGATATAAAAAATAGACTTTAAATATAATGAAATAATATTTAATATCTTTTTTCAGTGAAGCTGGCTGGTAAAGACTTTGTGATCCTATATCTAAACTGAAGAGACGGCGTGCTACTCAACAAAACGGCAAAATGATTTGCTCGTGGCTGAGGTAGCCGATTGTCTTTCACCACTGACTTGTGTTGCGAAGCAAAATTTAAAAAAAATCTAAAATCCGAAGATGAACTGGCATGGCAAAGGACGCGTTCCAGAAGTTGAGTACAGTATTCAGAGACAGGAAAATTTCACTAGAAACAAAGAAAAGAGTACTGGATTGCTATGTGATGTCAGTTCTTCAATATGGTAGTAAATACTGAACAATATCATCAAAGGTGGAGGAAAAACTTGAAGCAGCTGAAATGTGGTTCTACAGAAGGATGCTGCGAATATCATGGATCGAGCATGTGAGCAATGATGAAGTTTTGGAAAAGATGGTATCGAAAAGGTAATTAATACTGAGCATCAGGAAGAGACAGTTAAAGTTCCTGGGACACGCAATGAGGAAGGAGGGCTTGGAGAATCTGATACTAACAGGCCAGATAGAGGGAAAAAGAGACAGGAGAAAGCAGCGGATAACATATTTGAAGGGCCTGATCAGGTGAATGACAGAACGAGGGTTTTGTGGTATAACAGGAGAAAGCATGCTAAGAGCCTCCAGGGATAGGGAGACGTAGAAAATCATGTTCACCTACGCCCTGAAAGGCCAGAGTACATAGAAAAGGAAAAGATTTTTAAAATTTTTAATTTTTAAAAATGTAAAAATCTCGCAAATTTTCAAAACAATTAAAGTTTTCAAAAATTTCAATGAGTGATTTTTCAAAAATTGACTGATTCTCCCGCCCTACAAATTTTGAGGAAAATAATTTGAAAATTTCATGTTTATTTTTTTCTTCGATGAGATTGTTTTGTAAATTAATCACGTTTAGATAAAATCCAATAATCTCAATATCTTTTTCTGACACAGTAAAAGACTAGCAAAAAAAAAAGTCCTTTTGAATAGTCATTTTTATTTTTATTTTTTATATACCAACGTTATCTTACTTTAAACAATATCATTAATTTGTTTTGTGTCTCAGGGGATCGCCTGTTTTCTCCAGTGCTCGTATCCAGAGTTAAACTTCGATAAAAACCATTTCCCTAAACGCTGTAAACTGAAATCACAGTTTATTTTTATCTAGTGGTTTTATTTTCTGGTTCTATATGCATATTTCTTTTTACATCTGGGTGATCAAAGTTCGAGCCCAGGGTAAAACCTAATGCCGCAAACGCTGGAGATTAGAACAATGTGATATTTTCATTTAGTGTTTTTATCCCTCTCATCATATGAGGAAACTAAGTAAACATTACTATGTATAGGACTGAGTAGTTGTAGCATTTCACTTCACTTTCAGCAGCCAGAGCTCGAGCCCAGGTAAAATGCAACATCCTTAGCAATATAACTCTAAACAATCTAAAATGCAACTGTTCGAACAATGTAAATTGTGTAAGTAGTTACATTTGCGTAGATGAGGGAAAACTAATAAATAGGAAGATTGTGTAGCTTTCATCACTTAAACACTAAACTCCCTTCAACGTTTTCAAAAGTCTTGGATTGGCTTAGTAGACTTGCTCCTTTAAACAAACAAACAAACAAACAAACAAACAAAAAAGTCACCTAGTCAAGACTCCTTGCTCCTTGCTTACCAGTCATACAAAATAGGAACTTATTTTTCAATCACAGTATATATATATATATATATATATATATATATATATAGTGAGAGAGGGAGAGAGACAGACAGACAGACAGACAGACAGAAATGGACAGAAAGAGAGTGTGTACGTGTGTTTCATGTACAGACTGTTGCCAATCTGTGTTGACCTCAGTGTCCACTTTTAAACACACACACTTATATATATATATATATATATATATATATATACGAAAAAATCGCAAGATCGCCAAGACCAAAGCTCTATAGCCGAGGACGATAACGGAGTTAGATTCTGCTGGTTATTCATGGTCTTTAAAAGTTTCTTGTGTAACATTTTAAGATTAGAATACGTACAGAGTCGGTTTTATTATTATTATTATTATTATTATTATTATTATTATTATTATATATATATATATATAAAGCCAGGTGAAGAGAACCAACAGTTTTACTATTCCGAATTCTCCAGTATTGACTTCTTTTTCATACAAGTGCTCCATGCAACAAATATTGTTGAGCATAATATAATTAAATTAGTTCTTAATTAAAATTATTATATTATTTGACTTTGCGACACGGAAATTTTTGTTTCGATATTTTTTTCTCGTCATCAGGCAATGTTAGGTCATCGTCGTGAATATATTCACAGCAATGATCTAACATTGTCTGAGGACTAGGTGAAAATCTCGAAACAGAAATTTCCGAGTCGCAATATAAAATAATATATTTCAATAAAAAAATATAATATATATATATATATATATATATATAGTCAATCGCAGATAGATCTGTTTCGCTGTATGACGGGTCATCAGAATGGTTAGACATCTCATCGCTTCTAGCCAGGATGGAAACCCGACCGAATTGACATCAGTCGTAGATTCTATATCTGAACTATAGGCGCTCGGTAGAGAAAGGCGGAATTTAGTGTTTAACAATGTAAACACACGCCAACAACCGAGAGTGATCAAATTCATTACTGAATGAACGATGCGTAGATGCGTGATTAGTTACTATTTATAGATAGATATATATTCCATTTTAAATGAGACCCAGGTTTCTACCATGAGTGGTATCTTCAGGCGATTTTCAATAACTGATTTTACCATTTACAGCTTTTTTTTTAAGAACGCTCACTTAAACAGTGATTTTTTGAACGCTTATGTGGCAAGGAATATTTGAACGCGCAACTTTTAAAATTACAAGATGAAAACGTTATAATTTCTTGTAATTTGTACAAATGAAAAATATTCAAAAGTTCTGCAATTGTATTGAACACTTTTTAATACAAATGTGCACTGGTCTAATTTTATTATGACCAAAAACTAAGTTATTAAACAATCAATATAAACATATATAAATACATATATTAAAAAATCAGTCGCTGCCAACAACCCTAATATTTTCGACTACGGCTCCTTCCCTGCTGGATTTCATCTGAACACCAAGACACTAACTCAGCTGGAAAAGATCAGTATAAAAATAAGTAAACGCAAAATGCTTTTATTATTCAATGAAATCTGCATAAATACACAAACATAGACAAATACGCACTCATATATATTTACTTATATATATGTGCGTGGGTATGTGTGCAAATATTAAAATGAAAAAATGTTCACTTATCCTTTTATATATGTGTGTCTATATTATATAACTTAGGTTACATTATATTTTCCACAAACTCTTCATATATATATATATATATATATATATATATATATATATATATATATATATAATTATCGATTATATGCTCTACACAAGCAAGTACGAGTTCAAATCAGAATCATTTATTTCTGAACCCCAAGTCGAAATATGGTAACTTATTTGATTCGTCCAAATCTCATTAACAGCGAAATGCCGAGAGACTGCTACGAGATTTCCTTTCGAACTATCTAGTTATTTTACTTTCGTTATTCTATTTATAGTTTTATTATTATTGGATTTCGCCAGACAGTCACATAATTTTTTTTATATTTTGGTGTTTCAAAAAGGAGTCCGCTAGTACTTAAGAATCTGAAGTGTGCTAAGGGGCCAAATCATTTTATGCAAACGTAATAGGCTAAATATCCATTGTGGAGCAGCCGATATCATCTCGGAACGAGAAAGGGAGAGCCGAGTTCGAATTCTAGTTGTGTTCATTGCATTCACTTACAAGAAAATAACTGAGAGCAAGGTATCTATCTCTTATCTCTAGTTATGGGTTAAAAACAGGACAGATTGAGTTCTATAGTCTTGGTCGGCAACCAGTCTACCGCAGAAAGTAATGGCAACCTAGGTATTTTAGTATGGTTACACTTAGCCATAATTTCCGTTCTTAACGGAAACTATGACTAAGTCTAACCTTACTAAAAAATACTAATTAGGTTCATACAACCATGGATGAAAACGTTATAATTCCTTGTAATTTAAAAAATTGCGCGTTCAAAAGTACCCTGCCACGTGAGCGTTCAAAAAGACCACCGTTACGTGAGCGTCCTTAAAAAAACGGTAAACGGTAAAATTAGTTATTGAAAATCTCCTGAAGACACCACTCATGTTAGAAACATGGGTCACGTAATAACTCGTTGACAAATGGAAAATATTCAAAAGTTCTACAATATAATTGTATTGAACACTTTTTAATACAAATGTGCACTGGTCTAATTTTATTATGGCCAAAAACTAAATAACTAAACAATCAACACACACACACATATATATATATATATATATATATATATATAAACTAGCAGTATAATCCGGCGTTACTCGGGTGTAATGAAAGCTTTAAAACTAATGCATGGTCCTGGAACTCAGACTCTTTGGACGTTGGCACCAAAGATTAAGCAATAGTGTTTTCCAGTTAAAGCAAAACCGTAGACTGAACGAAAAATGAATGGATGTAAGTCAAATTTTGATTTCCTGCAATCGATATTAAATGCGTTTTTTTCGTCGTAAATTGAATTTTAAAGGCTAAATAAGTCCTCTGAGTAAATGGTATCATGGCTGAGACTAAGAACTACAATTATACCCACTTAGAGCCAAACCCGAAGCAAAAACTAAACTAAAAGGGCTGGAAAAAATACAGACATAAAGGCAGAAAAAGAAACACACACACAAATATCTTGCCTTTTATATATATATATATAATCGATTTTCTGCACTATTGTAAGAACTGCAACTTTGAAACTTCTGAATATCTTTTCTTATGTCTTTATCTATGAGTGTATCAAATTTGATTAAAATCCTTCTAAAACCCGATTTTTTCTATTATCGATTTTCGATTTTTTATCGGGGGTACCTCGACACAAAACCTAGCTAAGAACACTCGCAGACGCTTATAGTACAACTGTGTAAATTTTCAAGAAAACCGGTTTAGCCGTTTCGGAGTCTCTAGGTAACGGACACACAGACAGACACACACACACAAAGTCCCATTTACAAATTAGTTTATATATATATATATATATATATATATATATATATATATATATATAGTGCTTCCGATAGATAGATAGATAGATAGATAGATAGATAGATAGATAGATAGATAGATGCTATGATTAAGAACAAACAGGGAAAATCAATCTATCATGTTTAACTTTTATTAAAACTTGAGCAACGATTGAAAGAAAACAGACAAAATAACTGAACTTTGTTATATTTTATTTTGTTTAGTTCGATTCTTATTGGTCAGTTATGTATCGTGTGCATTAAAAATATCGTCCAAATTCTGATATGCTTAAGCGAGGATTGGATGGTAATGTGTATTCTTAACTGCGTATGTGTGTTTGTCTACTTGCAGGAATACTAATGTTTTCCCTTTTGTGTGGAGTTGGCGTGATGGTGGGGTGTTCTATTAATCTGTGGCTGTTTTATGTATGTATTTTTCGTACATAAGTTAGATTCTAAAAGAATAGATTAAAGAAAGAATAGATGGCGATGTAATGTAATGTTTTAGGATTTCGTTTATAGCTTGAAATAATGTTATCCTTAAACTTTCAAATTATTTTAGAAGTTATGCCCAGATTTTTTTCTTGTGTATAGATTTAGAAAGTTTTTTTCTAAACGCATATATCACTTGATGCGAGTTTTTAATTCACATGACTTCTCCGCAGCATAAATAAGTTTGAATTTTAAACAATTTATTTGATAAATATCGGCTTTTGAATTAGTTTCGGTTTTATTTTTCTCCGTGAGGAGTTGAACTGTGGTTACCTCAATATGTCGTGTTAGAGATACCAAATTAAGCTGGTCCTGGGTATGACAGTAAACTGCAACTGGCAGCAAGACCTGATTGGAAGCTTGTTAGGAGCATGGAACAACCTCTTAATTGCTGTTGTTCCCAGTTCCACTCTAACCCGGATTGGCAGCACCTGTTAGGGTCCCAGCTATGGGCAAATAGTTAACCCCCATAGTTAACCACCATGAAAGTATAAATATAGACTTTTATAGAAATATAAATTTTTGAAAGAAAAATATTACCAATAATACATTTTTGAAGGAAAAAAATTCTCAACAAAACACTTTTGAATACGAAACAAGAAGACATTTTCAGTTTTCTAAAATAAAAAAGAATAAAAACAAAACATTTTCATTAAAATCTAAATCAATCTTCCTACTATAATAGAGCATTGTAAAATAAAAAATACCTTAAAACCCCACCTTTTTGGCATTAAATGACCCACAGAGGTGTTGATATGCTGTTAAACAAAACTCAAACTCAAACTCAAAACCAAATTAAACCGTGTACTCGCTGTAATCTCATAAGGTAAAATGTGCAAGAGATGATCTAGAATGCACCCTTATAGATGCCAAGTGCAGACTCTGACCTCAAAAGTTGCCTTTGGGTTCAACGACATAAACAGGAAGTCAACGCAAATAAATTTTGGATATATGCACACACAAGATCATTGTAGAGCTTAGAAAGGATAAATATTTGACTCACTGGGGTAGGGACACAGTCCTTTATATCATTCTGAGTCGTTCAAATGTTCTCAGAGAGATCCGAAATCATATACCCCTCAGTTGGTCGACGTTCTTCTTTTTCATGTGTCGTGTTCCTTCGGGATGTAGGCGAGCATTGCGTTCCATTTGCCCCTGTTTCCTGTTGCCCTTTATGTTTTTCTTCTTTGTATCTCTGCTAAACCCCGTTCCACCAACCATTCGCTTAAGCCCATCAAATATGTTTCGCGCTGCTTTCCCTAGTTTTTTCCCTCTATTTTTCTGTGAGTATCAGATTCTCCAAGCACACTTTCCTCGTTATATGTTTCAGGAATCTCATCTATCTCTTTCTGATGTTAAGGATAAGTCTTTTCTCGTTTGCACCCTCTTTAACACCTCGAATTTGACGGATTCTAGAAATAATTAAACTATTATTTTAGGCGTGAAAGATTCGGTCCCAAATTTTTATTAGATGTTTAATAACATAACAAATGATCAGCCAGACTCGTTACTCATCACTACAGCCCCGGTTGTTATGCTTTTTACAGCTTTGACAAAAACAACGATAGAAAGTTCATAAACTTGTCTGCGAAATTTTTTTTTCCCAAATTAGAGTTGTGATGAGTGAAACTAAACAAAGTAGTATTTAAAAAGGACACAGCATGACTGAGAGGATCAGTCAGTTAAGTGCCATACGTGAAACACACTTGGGTGATCATGTCTTGAAAGAGACATGACTGACTGGGCAGAAGATTATCCCGCAGTAGGTTGCCATTGCTTTCTGCAGTAGACTGGTTGCCAGCCAAGGCTATAGAACCCAATCTGTCCTGTTATTTAATCCATAACTGGAAGGAAGAGACGGATTATTACCTTTCCCAAGGGTATTTGCGCGTAAGTGAATGCAATGAATTCAACTGGAATTTGAACCCGGCTCCACGATTTCTCGTTACGAGCCGATATCCACAGCAGCACAACGCACATCTGCAACTGAGAGAATAGATTTTTTTTTAATAAATAAAAAAAAAAGATAGTTTTTAAAAAGACTGAGTGGATACATTTTTTTAAAAAAAATATGATAGTTGGTCAGCTTTTAACGGTTTTAGCATGGAACATTCAGCACTCTACTGTATTGTATGCATGTAAAATTTTCTTGAACAGGGATCGAAAAATGATTTGTTGGCAACTTGTCTGGTTTTTACGGTAAATTAGGATTATGTTTTCTACATTTTCATATATATATATATATATATATATATATATATATATATAATAAAAAGTGTGAGAAGCCGTGAACGTTTTCTTTAAAGTGTATATTTATTGATTTTGTTATTATACATGTTATGATACATTAAGTGTTCATAATGGTATTTGTGACGCTACACGTGTTTCGAGTCTAAAATTGACTCTCTTCAGACGAATAAATTTGTGGCTTTATGTATCGAGTTCTTTTTGTTTGTGATCGCCAAGTTGTTTTATAAATAAGAAAGTAGAAAAAAATAGAAAATAAATAAAATCAGTAAAATAAAATAAAATAAGATAAAATAAATAAAATGTAGGCACGTTGAATGGTCACATCAGCGCGTGTATAAATGGATAAACAGATAAATAAATAAACAGATGAATGAATCAAGTGTTTATCCCAATTTGAAGTTGTTTTGGTCTGAGGTTACCTTTTTAGTATGTTAAAATTATATATATATAACGGAGAATACTTGGTATATTAGTCAGGTAAATTCCGATAGAGACGAACCCAAAAGAACTCAATGTCAAATTTATTTATTTAATTTAACAGAGTAACATGATTTAGAAAAAATGTAGATATTCTACAATATAGATATAGATAGATAGTTACGAATTTGACTTTAAATTCACACTGAACCAAATAGAGGATAATCTGCAGTAATCTTTCAAATTAGGATATCCTTCGGTTTCAAAATTATCATAGGGAATCCTGGAGTTTTTCGTGTTCTAAAAAAGACGGAAAACCTTGGGCCACTTCAGTTGCCAAGCATACACTGCGCAACATACTAATCTACAAATACACACGCACACGTATCTATCTATCTATCTATCTATCTATCTATCTATCTATCTATCTATCTATCTATCACAGTCACTTCCGTATCTATCTATCTAGCTAGCTAGCTAGCTATCTATCTATCTAGCTATCTATCTAGTTACCTCTATCTGAATATTTAATTAAGTTTTACTAACTCTTTTTAGCTTCATAACTTTTTAAAAGAAAATTGTGGTAGAATTGGCCAAAAGCGTTTGGAACGATAAAAGTTATGGACATTTTTATATTTTTTATCTCCTACAAAACGCAAAAATATTAGGATGCTGGGAAAACTAATTAAAAAATTAAGTCTTCCTCGTTGGCCATATTTAATATGTTTTTGCTTTTCTTTTTATGATAACAATAATACAAACTGTGTACATATATTTGAAGAGTTATCATGGTTTTGTTTATTGTTTAACAATGGCAGTAAATTCCATTGAAGTTATATTTTAGGTAAAAGAATCTCTGTGCCAAGAATCGAACCTATATCCGATGCTTTTTTAGCACTGAATCTACTTTATGCAAATGTTTTAATTACGGGAAGCTTCCACGGTAAAATACACGCTCTAAGAGCAAATTTAATAAGTGAACATCGCTTTCCCAAATTGCAACATTTATTTTTGTGCCCAATTGTAGACAAAGTATTTTTAAATACTTAATTTGTAAATAATTACCTCATCTGACAAATTTAAACAAAGTATTTTTATACAATTATTTGATAGTTTTAAGCCGACTTTCTTTCCTATTACCAGAAATGCTACTTTAATTAATAAACATTTTCTGTGTGTTTCTTTTTTAAATGTTGACATTAATGCTTACCAGCATTGTGATTGAAAAATATACTGAAAAAGTCAGCTTGAAGTAAAAAATATTATTTATTTTTATTTAGTTAAACAAACTTCAAAACAAGACTCGTTTTCTTTATTTACGAAATGCTCGCAGCTTAGTGATAAAACACAACTAACTTGAAAGTTGAGACCCAGATAAAGAAAGAAAGTAAAGGTTCGATTCCTGTATAGATGCACAATTTCTTTATTAAGATTTTCAATCATGTTATTCATCTAATAATTAAGTAAGTACTGAATAGAATATTTATGTTATAAACAAATAATGCTAGTTAACAATTCCATTTATATATATATATATATATATATATATATATATATATTTAATCATTTCACCCCGAGCAAGGCGGAAACGCCACTGATGTGCAGGGGGCTACATAAATGTATAAAGATTTATTAGAAAAGAGCGAGGAGTACAAGCTAGTTAGAAAGGAACAATAGAAAGCTGAGAATGCAGGTGCAATGACAGATACATAGGTGGAGAGAAAGGGAAGGTTATACAGGAGAGGGGAGAGAGCTAGAGTCCAGTGGTTAGTAGATGAGTATTGACTTTGCATTTAAATTTCTGGAGGTTGTAGCCGTCAGGAAAGCTAGAATACGGGAGTGAGCTCCACAGGCGGGAAGTGAGCGAGAGGAAGCTGCAGGAGTAGAATTGTCGTCTGCATTTGGCTAACCTGACTGTGAATGGGTGGGACCCAGTTGCCAGTCTGGTTGCACGGGTAAACACCTGTTGAGGAGGCATCAATGACTTAAGCTCATCCGAGCAGAAGCCATGAAAGTATTTATAGAAGAGACAGAGGGAGGCCACATTTTGACGATGGGAAAGCAGCTGCAGTCGAGTCGCCAGATCAGTACCTATCACATTACAGACTCTCCTTTGGAGCTTGTCAAGAACACTGAGGAGAACGGCAGGGGCACCTGACCATAAATGTCAGCAGTACTCCATGCACGGACGGATGGTTGACTTGTATATATGCAGGATGGATTCAGGCGGAAAATCATCCTGGATCGACATAGTGACCCAATCTTCTTAGCAGTAGATTTTGCTATGGATTCAATATAATGGTTCCATTTGAGGTCTGAGGACAGGGTAAGTCCGAGGAGGCGTAGTGTATTACTCTCCGGGAGAATCATCTGGTCCATGCTTATGGGAGGCAGAAGAGGTTGCCTGTAATGGTTGACAGACAACAGCTATATATATATATATATATATATATATATATATATATATATATATATAGAGTGGCCCATTAGTCACTTTACATTTTAAAAATTAAATAACTTGTTTTCGATTAATATAATTTTATTTCTTTTTTCAGAATTATTAAATAGTATCTTTGGACATTTTTGGTATGGATAAGTTTACAAGTAAACAACGAGTGAAGATAATTGAATTTTAATTTGAAAATAGACGGTCAATTGTTGCAACGCAAAGATCTTATAAGCGCCATTTCAATGTTCGACATCCTCCTAGTAAGCCTGCAGTAATGAACTTAGTGACGCGTTTTCAAGAGCAAGAGCTCGACATTGCGAAGCCGAGAATGGAGGCTACTTAAGAGACATTATCTGTCGTAATTAAGTCAGAACAAATTTCCACATTCTAAACTGTGTAATAAAAAAAAGAATTAATTAAATACACTCATTTAAGTTTCAAACTGTAAAGTGACTTATGGGCCACTGTTGATACATATATATATATATATATATATATATATATATATATATATATATATATAATTGGAGTAGATAGACTAAACTATCGCCCGGTTCACATACCACCCACGTCTATTGAACAGGTGAAGAGGCTCACCCCTTGTTCCTTGTTTAGGATGTCGTTTCCGGCTTTCTCTTTTCCAATCCTTTCACTCTTTTATTCATTTATTTTTTCCTCAATTGGAGTAGATAGACTAAACTATCGCCCGGTTCACACTCCACCCACGTCTATTGAACAGGTGAAGAGGCTCACCCCTTGTTCCTTGTTTAGGATGTGGTTTCCGGCTTTCTCTTTTCCATTCTTTTCACTCTTTTATTTATTTATTTATTTTTTCCTCAATTGGAGTAGATAGACTAAACTATCGCCCGGTTCACACTCCATCCACGTCTATTGAACAGGTGAAGAGGCTCACCCCTTGTCCCTTGTTTAGGATGTGGGTTCTGGCTTTTTCTTTTCCAATCCTTTCACTTTTCTCTTTTGCTTATTTTTTTTTCTCTTTCAATTGGAATAGATAGACTAAACTATCGCCCGGTTCAAACTCCACCCACGTTTATTGAACAGGTGAAGAGGCTCACCCCTTGTTCCTTGTTTAGGATGTGGTTTCTGGCTTTCTCTTTTCCAATCCTTTCACTTTTCTCTTTTGCTTATTTTTTTTCTTTTTCAATTGGAGTAGATAGACTAAACTATCGCCCGGTTCACACTCCATCCACGTCTATTGAACCGGTGAAGAGGCTCACCCCTTGTTCCTTGTTTAGGATGTCGTTTCCGGTTTTCTCTTTTCCAATCTTTTCACTCTTTTATTTATTCATTTTTTCCTCAATTGGAGTAGATAGACTAAAGTATCGCCCGGTTCACACTCCACCCACGACTATTGAACAGGTGAAGAAGCTCACCCCTTGTTCCTTGTTTAGGATGTCGTTTCCGGTTTTCTCTTTTCCAATCTTTTCTTTCCTAAGTAGTCTCCTGCGCTTCAGTGGCGTTACCGCCTTGCTTGGGGTGATATGATTAAATATATATATATATATATATATATATATATATATATATATATATATATAAGGCAATCTGTGAGTCTGTGTGTGACTGCAGGCTATGCACGCCTATATTTTTAAAGCTACGCCATTCAAACATTCTAGTTGATCTAACACACCCATTAAAGAACTTAACCCCTATGATTAAATGGAATATCATTAAAAAATCTAACACACCCATCAACTTCAAAGATTGCTGTCGCTTATGCCTGGATGAAAAAATCACTATCCTCAAACACAAACACTAATTAGACCTGTGGAATCTGAGGAGAGAACTGGTTTTTAAATGTCGACATAGGAGCCGTTTTAAATTGTGTTAAACTTTTAGCCCCTCATTCATTCCTGTGAAGTCTTTATACACATCACGCTGTGTTACGGAATATATATTGTTTATTTGTACCTTATTGTTAAATGTGTCGAATTTTTTTTCTTTTTTATATGTCTATGGTGTTGCTTACATATTTGTTTTTGCAGGTGTATGAGTGTATATATGTGTGTTCATATATGTGTATATATATATATATATATATATATATATATATATTTTATATATATATCTGTGCGTGTACGTATATGTGTGTACATATATATGCGTGTATGTGCGTATGCATTTAAGTGTGTGTGTGTGAGTTGTATGTGTACATATATAGGTTTTTTACATTACTAAAGTTATACTAGTGTTCTAACAGGAGATGGACAGTGCGACACGGAGATCCGAAGGCGAATTGGCATGGCAAAGGACGCGTTCCAGAAGATGAGCAAAATACTAACACACAGGAAGATCTCAATAGAAACGAAGAAAAGAGTGCTAGACTGCTACGTGATGTCAGTTCTTCAGTACGGCTGTGAATGCTGGACAATATCATCGAAAATGAGGACAAAACTGGAAGCGGCCGAAATGTGGTTCTACAGAAGGATGCTACGGATATCGTGGACTGAGCATACAAGCAACGACGAAGTGTTAGAAAGAATGGCAACAAAAAGGAAATTGATGCTGAGCATCAGGAAGAGACAACTGAAGTTCCTGGGACATGCAATGAGGAAGGAGAGCCTGGAGAACCTGATACTGACTGGACAGATAGAAGGAAGGAGAGACAGAGGAAGGCAGCGGATAACATATCTGCAGAGTCTGATCAGGTGGATGACGGAACGGGGATTGCCAGGAGCAACAGGAGCAAACATACTAAGAGCCACAAGGGATAGGGAGACGTGGAGATCCATGATCGCCTACGTCCTGAAGGGACAGGGCACATAGAAGAAGAAGAAAGTTATACTGTATTATAACGGTACCGTTGACCGAAAAATTTACCTACATTATTAAGTTATATTGTATTATTATTGTTGTATTGTTAACCCAATAATTAGTATAATTTTGATTTTATAGTGGTGTGTGGTAATTGTGATTAAAACGGATTGATTAACTATTATGTCTTAATTTTTTAATTTTCTTAGGTTTTTGAAAATTTAAATTTCTTATCCTTTCACTGGTAATATGTAATTTTTTAAACTAAATAATTAAGTTTAAACAACTAAATTTAAATAGAATACTTAGGCTTACTTTTTCCCTTTTCGTTTACGCTTTAAGATACTTACCCTTCCTTTTTAACGCTCTCTCTCTCTCTCTTTCTTTCTCTCTCTCTCTCTCACCTAACCCCTTTCTTTTTTGTTTCAAATCTACGGGTCAATTGTCTAACTGACTTGCTGAATGTGTCTTTAGATTTAAGCTCTTCCGCATGCTCTATATATGTTGCGTATATAAATGATTATGTATGAATATGTGTGTGTATTCGCCGAACTGTTGTAATGAGGTTTTTTTTAAAATTTTCTCTTTTAAGGGAGCGATCATTATTTTTACTCCGGTTTTCCCATTTGCTCCATATATATATATATAGAGAGAGAGAGAGAGCGAGAGAGAGAGAGAGCTTTCTGAGAGAGTTATCCTATCACTGTATGCACAGGATACTTCTTTGGATTCTTCTATATCCACACCGCATGCTGATATATATATATATATATATTATTTGAATTTATTTGTTTGAATATAATATTTTTCTTATTTGTTTGAACATTAAATAAATATGCCAGTTAATACCATTTCCTAACATTGTATTTCGTAATATATATATATATATATATATATATATATATATTATGAATATATATATATATATATATATATATATATATATATATATATATATATGAGTGTGTGTGTATTTGTAAACAGGGTTTCAAGTATTCATATTTATATTTAGAAATAATCCGACAAACATTTCGAGAAATTTTCCGATTTTTCTAAAAAAGATTTTGAAAATTGAGATTAAAAAATAAAAACCTTTCGTATATAGCGTGGTATTATGAATAAGACAGTGTGCTAGTCAGGGCATTCTCGTGTACACTGATATAAATATCATATGTTAGGAATATTAATAACAAAAAAAAATTATTTGGGCACTTTTCTTCCAAATATCTAAACTTATTTATAAATCGAACTTTGTCTGTGTGTGTGTGTGTGTGTGTCCGTTACCTATAGACTCTGAAACGGCTAAACCGATTTACACAGTTGTACTATAAGCGTCTGCGAGTGTTCTTAGCTAGGTTTTGTGTCGAGGTACCCCCCGATAAATATCGAAAATCGAGAATCGAAAAAGAAGGAGTGGTCCGATTTTAATCAAAGTTGATACACTCATGACAAAGTCATAAGAAACGATATTCAGAAGTTTCAAGGTTGCAGTTTTTACAATAGTGCAGAAAATCCATTATATATATATATAAGGCAAGATGTTTGTGTGTGTGTCTGTTTATCTGCCCGTATGTCTGTATTTTTTCAGCCATTTTATTTTAGTTTTTGCTTCAGGTTTGGTTTTAAGTAGGTATAATTGTAGTCCTTAGCCTCAGCCATGATACAATTTACTCAGAGGACTTATTTAGCCTTCAAAATTCAGTTTACGACGAAAAAGACTTATTTAATATCGATAGCAGGAAATCAAAATTTGACTTACATCTATTCATTTTTTTTTCAGTCTACGGTTTCGCTTTAACTGGAAACAACTATTGCTTTTAGTCTTTCGTGCCAACATCCAAAGAGTGAGTTCCAGGACCATGGATTAGTTTTAAAGCTTTCATTACACTCGAGCAACGCCGGGCTATACTGCTAGTACACAAATAATCACTAAATCTGCATTTAATTTCTAAGCAACATGTTAAAAACTCCCTGTAGTTGTTAACGTCTGTGTTTTATTTTAATAGACAAATCACTATCTCTAACACGCTTAAATCAATTTAGGTACATCAGTAGGAAATTCTGAATTAGGAAAAAATCTAAATATAGATAAACAGCAAGACAACTTTAGGTAAAATATGATCTAAAAATAAAAATTCTGAATACGAAACCTCCAACAATTGGTAAGATAGTAGAATAGTCTGGGCTCTATAGCCATGTTTGATACCCAAACTAGTAAGAAGGGCGACGTATGAATTCAAATCCTGCGCCGGAATTTCTACGGGGTTATATATCCTGTTTAATTTCGTTCTTTCAACTCCGACGTCGACGTTGGTGTCAAGCTGCATTGACCTTCCCCTTTCCTTGGAAAACATTGGGGGCGTGGAGAGGCGAAGAACTGCAAGGCAACTGCCGATCTCTCATAAAACCCTGCCCAGGCCTACGTCCTGGAGAGGATATTATTCTTCTGACGCAGACCGACGGAAGCCATACGTAATTTAGGTAACACGTTGAAATAATTCTTCATCAATATTGGTGAGCAACATAAATAATCATTGAACAAAAATTTACTATAACCGAGGAAACCTTGTACATTTACAAAGCTTTAAGGATCCAAGCATGTAGTACAGTATCAAAGGTTTTATGGTAATCTATCCATGCTGTGCAGAGATTTCTAACTCTTCCTGCAATTTTCCAGTATCAATCTACTTATCAAGAGTTAATCTTTGCAACTATATAATCGATGATATCTCTTGGATTACAGGGAAAAATTTTGTTTTCGTTGAGAAAAGAGTACAGTTATTCAGGACAGATATGATCGATTTATATGAGGTAGATAAACATGTTATTAACCTATAATTATTGGATGATATATTTGACCCGTTTTTAGTAGGAGATATGTAATACCTTCATTAATCCACCTGGAATTTTATTGAGGTTATTAATTATTATTCATAAAGTTTACAAAAGAGTTTTAAGGATGGCTGAGATTATATAAACAAACGTTGGACACCTTGTCATTTCTTGTTAAATTCTATTTTAGGGAAATTGTTACAGCTTATCGAACATCCAGTCAGTCAATTAAGTGTCATACGTGATATACTTGGGCGTTCATGTCTCGAAGGAGACATGACTGACTGGGCAGAAGATTATCCCGCTGTAGGTTGCTATTATTTTCTGCGGTAGATTGGTTGCCAGCCGAGGCTATAGAACCCAATCTGTCCTATTATTTAACCCATAACTGGAGGGAAGAGACGGATTAATACCTTTCCCAACGGTATTTGTGCGCAAGTAAATGCAATGAATTTAACTGGAATTCGAAATCGGTACCTCCGATTTGTTGTCCCGAGTCGATAACCACGGCGCCACAACGCACATCTAACTAAATTTTCCCATTTTGGTACCGGTTTATGCTTCATTCTTGTTCTCGATTGATCCACTCTGCATTGCAGTTATATTCCTTGGCATACTTTAAATATTCACACAAAACTTTCGCACTTCTTCAATAGAAGATGACATTTTATTTTATTTTTTTTTAACTACTATAACTGCTTTTCCAATTTCCCTGTAGAACGTATTAGGGTCCGTTTGTAATAATTTTTTTGATAGAACCTACAATGCATATCATATGTGCCTTTAATTGCACTTTCTGTTGTAAGCAATTTTTTATTAGTGGAATTTCATTTAGTGCTTTAATTTTATATTTCTTCTTGATCTTCCCGCTTTTCAGTGTTGAAATTTTAGAATTTTTATGAAATCTCATCTTGTATTGATAACTCACCATTGATTTTTTCTATTTCTTGCTTTAATTTTGCCTTCTAAGTGGACGCTTTTTTGTCTGTATTTTAATCTTTATCATTATTATTATTAGTAGTAGTAATATCAGTATTATTATTTTATCATTATTATTATTAGTAGTAGTAATATCAGTATTATTATTTTATCATTATTATTAGTAGTAGTAGTAATATCAGTATTATTATTTTATCATTATTATTAGTAGTAGTAGTAATATCAGTATTATTATTTTATCATTATTAGTAGTAGTAGTAGTAATATCAGTATCATTATTTTATCATTATTATTATTAGTAGTAGTAATATAAGTATTATTATTTGCCTTACACCTTACGAAGCTTCTTTCTATTTTAGAATATGTGTGACCTTACGTGTTTGTTTTGTTTTGTTTTTTTATCTTTTAATTTATTTATTTTTGATCTTAAGTCTGAGGCTGGGACCCGGATGGAAATGTGTATGCAACAAAAATCAAAGGATATAAGAATAAAAAAAAATAATAATGATAAAAATAGTGAAAACAAGGGTAATCTTTCAGAATGCATATGAATGATGCATCGGATTTTTTAAAATATAATCATATCACCCCAGCAAGGCATTTTACAGCCACTGTTTTCCAGTGGGTTACATAGGAGGAAAGTTATGTGAAAGAGTGACAGGTTATAGGGGATGTCAGGAAGTGAATAAGAGAAGGATGAGAATTCTGATGATAGTGGAGTGAACGGAGAAAGGAGCATGAGAGAGGGGATTCAGATTAGTGGGATAGAAGATGACTATTGACTTTACATTTAAATTCTTGGAGATTGTAGCTGTCGGGGAAGCAAGTAAACGGAAGGGACCTGCACAGGCGGAAAGTGCGAAAAAAGAAGCTGAATGAGTGGAATTTAGTTTGCATTTTATTGGTTTTACAGTAAAAGTGTGGAACCTAGTTGCTAATCTTGTGGCTCGAGTAAATTCATATATACGGGTCACCAATGAGCTAAGTTCATTCAAGCAGAAGCCGTGAAAATATTTGTAGAAGAGACTCAGTGAAGACACATTGCGCCGGTGAGAAAGTGACTTTATCTGAGCTGCTAAGTCGGGATCGATCACATTACAGATTCTCCGTTCCCATATATTCAAATTGTTGTAAGATTGTAATTTTATTGGTTTCCCAATAAAAGGGTGGGACCTAGTTGATAATCTTGTGGTTCGAGTAAATTCATATATAGGGGGCACAAGAGAGCTAAGTTTATCTGAGCAGAAGCCGTCAAAGTATTTGTAGAAGAGACTCATTGAAGCCACATTGCGCTGGTGAGAAAGTGACTGTATCTGAGCTGCTATGTCGGGATCGATCACATTAAAGATTCTCCGTTGGATTTTGTCAAGGACACCTAAGTGGGTAGCAGAAGCACCCGATCATTTATAGCAGCAGTAATCAATACACAGACGGGTGGTAGATTTATATGTGTGCAGAATTGTTTTAGACGGAAAAAAACTTCCTGGTCCTACACAGAGAACCGACATTCTTGGCAGCGGATTTAACTATGGATTCTATATAGTCATTCCACTTGAGGTCTCTTGTGAGAGTTAACCCGAGGAGGCGCAGTTTTCTATTACAGGGAGACTAGACCGATCCATGCTAATGGAGGGGTTTGTAGGAGAGATTGTCTGTGATGGTTAATGGATAGCAGCTTCGTTTTGGAAGCATTAAAATTCACGCGCTATTTCCTACCCCAGTCCGCCACGGACTGGAGTTCCTTTTCAAGCTCGGCAGCGTGGTTTGCTTTGTCAGCCTCGGCAGATTTTAGATCGAGGTGAGAGTAAACCATAGTGTCGTCAGCGTATATACCTACTTGTGATCATAATACATCGGAGAGATAATTAATGTAGATAAGGGAAAGCATAAGACCTAGAATAGAGCCTTGAGGGACACACGCGTTCTATGATAGTATTGGGAGACATGTCCGTTCAATACTACCTTCATCGTGCGATTTGAAAGGAATGACTGGATAAGGTCAAATAACTGTCCAGTTATACCATAGCCCCGCAGCTTACGTAGAAGGCTCGCATGCCAGACTCTTTCAAACGCTTTTGAGATATCTAGTTTTGGTCGATGAATTCATTTTCGACGGCTTATCAGCCTCTCTGAAGCTAGAAAATATCCGTAGATTGTAAGAAGCCATTTTGGAGGTAATACTAGTTTAGTGATTAGTACATAACTCGGAGGGAATTGTATGGATTCATACTAATAATTTATGCATGTTAGTGAATATAACGAACAAAACGAAAATTAAAAATTTGTTTCCGGATTAACAGTTTAGACAAGCCGCACATCAAAGCACAGAACCTGGTATTCCCAATCGGTTACCTATCGAGGTATTGACCCAGACTCGACATTTCTTAACTTCGGTCATTTGCTTTAGAGTGAAGCTCTATAAAAAAGTGAAAATAATTCTGATACATTCTTATCATAATGACTAAAACACTCGGTAAATCAAGTGCGGATTTTGGATGAGGTTAGTTAGGATAAATTCGCAATAATGCCTTTGAAAAAGATCACAATAGATGGCGAAATACGAAAGCCATAGCAAAAGTCGATGAGTAATTTGTCCAAGTACTCTCGCAGGATGTGCGTTGTGGCGCAGTGGATATCGGATCGGAACGAGAAATCGGGGAGCCGAGTTCGAAGTCCAGTTGAATTCATTGCTTTCACTTACGCCCAAATACACTTAGGAAAGGTATTAATCCGTCTCTTCCCTCCAGTTATGGGTTAAATAACAGGACAGATTGGGTTCTAAAGCCTTGGTCGGCAACCAGTCTACCGCAGAAAGCAATGGCAACCTACTGCGGGATAATCTTCTGCCCAGTCAGTTATGTCTCTTTCGAGACATAACGTGTATCACGTATGGCACTTAACTGACTGACTCTCGCAGCACTTCGGAAAATTACACTCGAACTGAATAGGTACACGAAATGAACTTCAATAGAAATTACGCTTAAAGAGATAAACATGGCGTGACGAAATATAGTTATGAATAGCTTGATCAAAGTATGAATTTCCCATATTCAGTAATAAGACGTGATTATATGACAGCATGACATGTTCAGATACATCTGAGCAAATAAATACACATCTTGACCCAGGAACATACACGCACGTAGATGTACATAGACATACATTCGCACAGACACACTTCTTATAGGCTAACAAATCAGATAGCTTAGCGTAAAAGTCAAATAAGAGATTTGGTGCTGTGTCATTGACTATTGTTTGAGCAGTATATGCTGCTACTCTATCTAATTTAGGTACCTCGACTTAGCGTAATGATTAACAAGCTTATCTGGCTAGAACGTATTACAAATGAGTAGTGAGTTCGATCCTCACTAGGTACGCCATACTTTGGGCCTTTTGCCACCGCTAAACGGCGCTTAGAAAATCAACTAGTTTCAGCTAATTTTGAGTCTTGCGTTGGCAGATATTTTTTTTTTATTTTAGTGTTTTCTTGTTTGACTTTTGTTTCTTATATTTCGTTATTCTTGTCTGATATGTTCCGGGAAGGAATATCAGGGAAAAGAATAGTGTAAGGATAATACTTAACACTGAAGATAGATTAGAAGAGATTTATTATACAACAGTACAATAAACCAATAGACGTACAAGAACAATCAACGAATAGTAACAGGAATAACGATCAAGTAGAAAATGTCTCCACCTATGACGTATGCGTCCGTCTAGTGACGTATGCTGACGTATGCCTCCAGTTCACTCTAGTCACAGTCTTTTATAGACTAGACCATATCCATTACGGCGTAGGATAGGATGTTCCTCTACAACATTGTCTAATCGCAACCTTCCTTGTCCTTCCTTCCTTAGGACCGATGTGTCCTCTTGTTAGGGTTGTCTCAGGTTTCCTAAAATCTTACAATATTGGGGTTAATAATTATGACTAGTGACAGAACAAAATATACGTTGTATACTGTCGATACTGGATGTGCGTTGTGGTGCAGTGGATATAGGCTCGGAACGACAAATCGGGGAGCCGAGTTCAAATTCCAGCTGGATTCCTTGCATTCACTTACGCACAAATACCCTTGGAAATGGTATGAATCCGTCTCTTCCCTCTAGTTATAGATAAAATAATAGGACATATTGGATTCTATAACCTTGATTGGCAACCAGTCTACCGCAGAAAGCAATGCCAACATACTGCGGTATAATCTTTTGCCCAGCCAGTCATGTTTCTTTCAAGACATGATCGCCTAAAGCGTGTATCAGGTATTCACTTAACTGACTGATTGCAGATAAGAAATGAGCATTTCCGGGACAACTTCGAGGATCAAGGTTGTAAGCAGAACTCCTTCAATAAGATCAATATCTCATTTGTTTACTCTTATAACAGATTTCTTTAATATTAAAACTGGTGACTAAAATCTTTCTATTATCTGCTGAAGGACTACATTCTACCCCATTGGATAGGGTCAGAGAAATATAACTATAATTGCTGAAGCAAGTCTTGCCTGTCACCTCACACTTAATTCTTCTGACCTGCGTGTGTCTCTATGTTTGCTTTGTGGGTGTGTCCTTATGACAATGTTTGGGGTCTATGATACAAATCCAGAGCAAATATGAAACAATTTAAATCCCATGGATTTTCATTTATATAGGTAGCCCCACCTAAAATTTGACATTGATGTATCTAACCTTCCCATCTTCGTTCATCCTTTATTAGGAAATATTTTCATAAATCACGTAATTTCCTTTGTTAAAGAAGTTAGGCAACTCTTTTGCTGTAATGATATAAGAGATTTGGGCGAATGTTATTAATGTAAACAAACCCTGAAAAGGGGGCATCGAGATCAAGAAATTGGGGCAACGCAATAACTATGTCGTGTTTTTATCGGAGGAAAGAGGATAGTTTGGTGTAAAATCTGGTTTTGTACAATTTTGAAACCGTTCTTGATGCGTCATATTTACTAAACTTCAGAACACCATAAGTCATACGAACGCTGCTTGACAAGTTAAATAATGTGAAGCCTGCTTAATCAATGAAAATCAAACAACAAAAAATAAAGATAGTATCATTTCTTTCTTTATTTATATCACCTCATCGCATAAAGCTTTTAATAAATGAGAAACATGCTAGATATATAAACGTTTTATATATAAAGTGTTTATTACTTTGAACGTTTTTTCCCTGGATAACCGTATTTGAGTAGACGTTGTTTATTTTGTCTAATGACCTGCGCACTCGAGAAAACTTAAGAAAATGCCAAAGAGCACATTCTCTTTAATAAGTTTATCTAAATCAACGTACTGACAATATGGGAATATAGAAATTGTGTGTTGATTGTTCTTTTACGTAGTTTGTACTTGGATTTTTGAAAATAGTACGAGCAATAACTGAGTACTACTAAAAGTAAGAACTAGACAAGGGATTGCTCATCATAGGTATTGTGTTACGAACAGTATATTCGCGTTGAGTAAATAAATTGTTCAGTTAGAATTCCTTGTAGGTTACGCGGATGTTCTTCTTCTTCTTCTATGTGCCCTGTCCCTTCAGGACGTAGGCGATCATGGATGTCCACGTCTCCCTATCCCTTGTGGCTCTTAGTATGTTCGTTCCTGTTGCTCCTGGCAATCCCCGTTCAGTCATCCACCTGATCAGACCCTGCAAATATGTTATCCGCTGCATTCCTCTGTCTCTACTCCCTTCTATCTGTCCAGTCAGTATCAGGTTCTCCAGGCTCTCCTTCCTCATTGCATGTCCCAGGAACTTCAGTTGTCTCTTCCTGATGCTCAGCATCAATTTCCTTTTTGTTGCCATTCTTTCTAACACTTCGTCGTTGCTTGTATGCTCAGTCCACGATATCCGTAGCATCCTTCTGTAGAACCACATTTCGGCCGCTTCCAGTTTTGTCCTCATTTTCGATGATATTGTCCAGCATTCACAGCCGTATTGAAGAACTGACATCACGTGGCAGTCTAGCACTCTTTTCTTTGTTTCTATTGAGATTTTCCTGTGTGTTAGTATTTTGCTCATCTTCTGGAACGCGTCCTTTGCCATGCCAATTCACTCTCGGATCTCCGTGTCGCACTTTCCATCTCCTGTTAGAACACTTCAGACCAAATGCAGGCCGCAAGAAACAACGGAAACAACGGCTAAAACAAAGATAAGGCTAAAAGTCCGCGTGTAAATAGTAAAAATACTGCTATATACTTATTTATATTTGTATTTGCAAATTCCGTTAGATTCGTTATTTAATTCTGAATATCTTTAGGAAGAATCTTCATAAAATAAATCTTTATTAGATCGCATAACGTGCGAAATCCATGATATGTATTTCTATTAGATTTTTTTTTTTAATCATTTCACCCCGAGCAAGGCGAAAACGCCACTGATGTGCAGGGGGCTACATAAATGTAAAAAGTTTAATTAGAAAAGAGTGAGGAGTACAAAGAAAGGAACAATAGAAAGCTGAGAAAGCAGGTGCGATGACAGATACATAGGTGGAGAGAAAGGGAAGGTTATACGGGGGTGGGGAGAGAGCTAGAGTCCAGTGGTTAGTATTGAGTATTGACTTTGCATTTAAATTTCTGGAGGTTGTAGCCGTCAGGAAAGCAAGAATACGGGAGCGAGTTCCACAGGCGGGAAGTGCGAGAGAAGAAGCTGCAGGAGTAGAATTGTCGTCTGCATTTGGCTAACCTGACTGTGAATGGGTGGGACCCAGTTGCCAGTCTGGTTGCACGAGTAAACACCTGTTGAGGAGGCAATTTTGTGAAAGTTTTCATCCGGGCGAATTCAAAATTATTATTATTTTAGTGTTATATATATATATATATATATATATATATATATATATATATATTCATCCGGGCGAATACAAGATATCCTTATTTTTGTGTATTTCATATATAAGCACATACTTTGTTCGAAATTTAATTTTATCAGATAGTTGGAAGGAAAGCGGAAGAATATATGAATCAAAATGAACATTCACGTTGTAAATTTAGATTTCAGTAACCTTTTGTGTCTCTTATCAGTTGCATATGATCGTGAATAAATTTTCAAAATCATATCAGAAATAGCCTGATACCTTCGAAATGTTATATATATATATATATATACACAGACAGAAAATTTTCTGTCTTTGTTGCTCTACTTTCGTATTGAGCGCTTTAGTGTTAGGGTTTTCGTCTTGGGTTTTTTTCTTTCCTACAAGTATTTGACTTTTGTTCATGTACTTCATTTGTTTCTTTTTTTACTTCCCTTCCTTTTCCCTCCGAGTTCTTTCTCGGTGGTTTTTTCAAGACGAACTTAAATATAGTATAACAATTACTAGTATTAGCAGAATTATTTTTGTTACTATTAATATTGTTATAATTATTATAATCATTATTATATATATATATATATGTGTGTGTGTGTGTGTGTGTGTGTGTGTATATATATATATATATATATATATATATATATATATATATATATATATTGCAATTTGTTATTACAATGATTTATAAAAGCATAATATCACTACACAAAAAAGTCATGTTTCAGAACAAAAATGTTCCTCTTCATGTGATATGTTAAAAATGAAGAGTGAAAATGATTTCTCTTAAAGTATAAGGTGAATTCATATTTATTCAAAAAATTAGAGTGGTAGTTGGATATATGTATGTAATTAATGCGAAATGTTTTTTCCCTTGTGTTGTGTCGGTCATACTGACTACGAAGTTCCGTAAAAAACTGATAGTGATGTATTCACTTATTCGTTTACTGATATATATATATATATATATATATATGCATGTGTGTGTGTGTGTGTGTTATTTTCATGTCTCTCAAAGAACAGAAGGAAGAGCAAAACAAGAGAAAAAACTATTCTTCACGCAGCGCGTTTCGTCCTCTGAGGGACATTTTGAAGTAAAGATTTACTTTGCTGCACAAGGCTATTTACATTAACAATAATGTCATTGGTATAACAACGCTTTTTTAAATTTGAAAGCATTCAAGAATATTTATCAGGTGGTTGAAAGATCAGTCAGAACATGTAAAGGTCACAAAGAACAGTTTTTCTTTGTGTCTTTATATATATATATATATATATATATAACTGTGTGTGTGTGTGTGTGTTAAAGATTTACCCCAATTAAGACGATGATGCCACTAAGTCATAAATGGGTGTGAAAAAATAGTGACGACTTTACAAGGAATTGTAAAGCCAATTCCAAAACCAGAAATATATGATAAATATCTACTTCTGTTCAACAGACGAGGATCTCTACTCACCTTAGTAAACGCATAGACCGGTAGACATTGAGTAACAATATTTTAAAACAAGAATGTCTACTCGAATACGTGCTCAATTAATAAGAAATAATATTTTATTATGAATAAACCCAATTAAAAATTATATATATATATATATATATATATATATATGTGTGTGTGTGTGTGTGTGTGTGTGTGTGTGTGTGTGTGTGGGTGGGTGTGTGTTTGTGTGTGTGTGTGTGTGTATGTGTGTGTGTAAATTTCGTTAAAAATGTTAGACAAGGTGCTATATATACACAAACTAATTTATATATTCAATTAAAAGTAAAATAGAGTTCATCCGTGATAATGGCTAAAAGTATAGCCGAAAGTGCTTGGAGAAATAAAATATTCGGAAAATTTTTACATAATTTATATTTTGAAAAGAAAATTTATAAGATCACATAAAAAATTATATAAAAACTTAACCATAGCAGTTTATCTGTGATTTAAAACGAAACTTGTACAAAAGAGGAATTACTGCTTAAATGCACAATATATATATATATATATAATTTCATATGTAATTTCAAATTTTACATTTGGGGAAAAACTATTTCAATTTCTACTAGAGCCATGTGTTGTTCAATCCCAGTCGGCGGACCAAAATTGGAGAAATTCTAGTATATCGGAAATAAAGGTTAGTAAAAAAAGAAAAGGGTAAGCAATGTTGGTCAGGAGCAATCCGAGAATAGAATAAAGGGGGATGATAGTAGCATACTTCATTTTGGGGTGGAAGGCAGCGATTTACCTGAGAGGTCAAGTTTTTTTTTTCTTCTTCTATGTGCCCTGTCACTTCAGGACGTAGGTGATCATGGTTCTCCCTATCCCTTGTGGCTCTTAATATGTTTGCTACTGTTACACCTCGTAACCCTCGTTCCGTCATCCACTTGATCAGGCCCTGCAAATATGTTATCCACTGTTTCCTCTGTCTCTTTTTTCTTCTATCTAGCCTGTCAGTATCCGGTTCTCTAAGCTCCCCTTCCTCAGTGCATGTCACAGGAACTTCAGTTGTCTCTTCCTGATGCTCAGTATTAATTTCATTTTTGTTGCCATTCTTTCCAACACCTCATCGTTGTTCACATGCTCAGTCCACGATATCCGCAGCATCCTTCTCCAGAACCACATTTCCCCTGCTTCAAGTTTTGGCCACATTTTCGATGATATTGTCCAGCATTCACTGCCATATTGAAGAAATGATAACACATAGCAATCCAGCACTCGTTTCTTTGTTTCTATTTCTAGTGAAATTTTCCTGTGTGTTAGTACTTTACTCAGCTTCTGGAACGCGTCCTTTGCCATGTAACTTCGCCTTCGGATCTCTGTATCGCACTTTCCATCTCCTGTTTGAACACTTCCTAGGTATTTAAATTTTTGTACTTGCTTGATTCTGGTATCCCCCACCTCTATTTGGCATTTTGGGTTGCACCTTTTGCTTATGACCATGCATTCAGTTTTCTTAAAGTTTATTTGTAGTTCTTTTTTTGTCACTCTCCACCGACACTTTCTGTAGGAGGTCTTGTAGTTTCCTTTCCGTGTCTGCAATCAGCACTGTATCATCTGTATACCTTATGTTGTTCAAGTTGTGGCCTCAAATAACATATCCTGGCGTGTCATCTCGGGTCCTCAGCGAGAATATTTTGAGGTCAAGGCTAGCCGATCGAAATAAACTTAAAGCTATCCAAATTTAAATTCTAACCAATATCAATATGATGATTAAACTGGAATAGTTAAATTTTCTTAAGAGAGTTTAAATCTTCGTCGATGACTATATATATATTTTCCATTTGTAAACGAGTTATTACGCGACCTAAGTTTCTACCATGAGGCGATTTTCAATAACTGATTTTATCTTTTACCGCTTTTTTTTAAAAACGCTCACGTAACGGTGTTTTTTTATTTAACGCTCATGTGGCAGGAAATTTATGAATGCGCATTTTTTAAAATTACAAGGAATTATGGCGTTTTCATCCATGGTTGTATGAACCTAAGAGGTATTTTGTAGTATGGTTACACTTAGTCATAATTTACGTTCTTTCATTCAATAGTTCGTTTTTGTTTGAGAATAGCATATTTTTTAACTTTCTTCCTAACACAGTCTACATATTTTGCCACCGTTTTAAGGCTTGGCTGTTTTCATCCATGGTTGTATGAACCTAAGAGGAATTTTGTAGTATGGTTACACTTAGTCATAATATCCGTTCTTTCATTCAATAGTTCGTTTTTGTTTGGGAATAGCATAATTTTTAACTTTCTTCCTAGCACAGTCTACATATTTTGCCACCGTTTTAAAGCTTGGCTGTTTTCATCCATGGTTGTATGAACCTAAGAGGTATTTTGTAGTATGGTTACACTTAGTCATAATTTCCGTTCTTTCATTCAATAGTTCGTTTTTGTTTGGGAATAGCATAATTTTTAACTTCCTTCCTAGCACAGTCTACATATTTTGCCACCGTTTTAAAGCTTGGCTGTTTTCATCCATGGTTGTATGAACCTAAGAGGTATTTTTTAGTATGGTTACACTTAGTCATAATTTCCGTTCTTTCATTCAATAGTTCGTTTTTGTTTGGGAATAGCATAATTTTTAACTTTCTTCCTAGCACAGTCTACATATTTTGCCACCGTTTTAAGGCTTGTCTGTTTTTACACTTTATGTTTGCGTCTTTTCCATATTTTAATTTTAATTTCCACTCGTGGCTAGCCAATTTTGTACAGTTTTTGAAGTTTTCGATTTTGAATGTAGAATTGTGATTGAACCACCTATATATATATATATATATATATATATATATATATATATATATATATGTTATGTCGTGAGTAAGAATAAATAACTCAACAACAGGAATAGGTTAATAGGTTGTATTCCGTAAAAATAGTATTTACAAAGGTTATTAGTATCCAATACAAGAATAAAGGTTAATCGTCTCAACCGTCGTAAGACGTAGTATGAGCAATGGGTACTTCCGGGTCGTTACCGGAAGTCTACGACTGACTTGTCGATCGGCTGCTCGGCACACTCTCTTACTTTACATAGTAATGGAATAGTCCATTATAGCCGAATAGGTGCGGGCGTCCCAACAATATATATATATATAAACATGTTTATATATAGAGAGAGAGAAGAAAAGAGAGATAAAGAGTAAAAGAGTGCGTGAGAGAGACATACAAACTGACAGACAGACATAACCACATCCATATCCGTAAGTTCTATGTTAGTAGTTTCTTATTGCACTCATGAAACTCTCTTCCGTCTTCTTGTTTCCCAATCAAAAACGTAAATACAATCTTAATCTTGATTGTCTGTCTTCTAAATAATTGTTGTTTTATAGCCCTCTCTTCTTATTATCGTTTTTTATATTTTCTCATACTCAGTAATCCCTTACGTCTTATTGGCTTTCTTGCCTTCCTTGGGGTGAAATGTTTTTAAGAGATGAATGAAAAGTGGCAAAAGCAGACAAAAACAAAATAAGAAAAAAGACAGATAGACAGAGAGCGATTATTATATCCTTTCTTTTCTTTCTCTCAATTTGATTATCTTCTCTTTATCACCCATAATAGAATGTTTTTCTTTTCTAGTAATTCTGTTATGATCTGTGAAAGTTGAGGTGAACTGTCTTAGAATATAAATGAACACTACTTGCTTCTCGTGAACTTGGTTGTGTTACATCGTTAGTGTGACAAGAACGTTAATACGATCTTGAACTATGACACCTTTCTTCGGCTATGTCTCATTCACACTGACTCCGACTTCATTGTCGAATATCGCCGTGCTGTATATTATTCTACGAAGTCAGTGTGAAAATTACATTCCAAGAATAGTCCGTGCTCTAAATGAAGATGATCAGGACCGAAAAGTGGAGATCAGCGCGTGCTACTTGGCAACATGTGTGGAAGATGCGTGCTTTCTTACAAAGATTGTCGGGTGCGATAATAATGTATGCGGCACAAAGCCGGTAGAATATGCTTCGAATTGAGGGCATCCATTAAACAAGAAATCGCATAAGTGCCTCGTGATATTTGCGATTCCACTATAGCTGCAGTGGAAAACACAGATGGATTATGTGGTTGTTTAAGGGCATATTGAATTTCAGTTTTGTTTAACCTCTGTGGGTTATTTAATGCCAAAAGGGTGGGGATTTTAATGTATATTTTTTAATTCTTGGTTATAGTGAGAAGGCTGATTTAGTCTGATTTTAATGAAATTTTTTTTGTATTCTTTTTGTTTCAGAAAACTGAAAATACCTTCTAGATTTGTATTCAAAAATGTTTTGCCGAGAATAATCATGTTTCCTTCAAAAATGTATATTTTTCGATAAAAGTCTATTTTTATACATTCATAGCGTTTTCACCCCAGTTTGGGGGTTAAATATTTGCCCATAGCTGGGACCCTAACAGGTGCTACCACTGCGGGTCAGGGTGGACCTGAGAACAGCAATTAAGAAGCGGTCCCATGCCCCTCACAATCTTCCAATCAGAGGCCTTGCTGCCTGATGCAGTTTACCGTCATGCCCAGGACCAGGTTGTTGAAGGGAAAATAAAGAAATTGGTCAATTTTTTTTCCAAAGATATTCGCGTGTAAGAGAATGAAACAAAATCGACTGGAATACGCACACGGCTCTCCGGTTTAAAGAGAGAGAGAGAGAGAGAGAGAGGAAGGGAGAGAGAGAGACAGAAAAGTGAAGGGCATAGAGAGATTATGGGAAGCTGCAATAGATAGAGAAATAGACAGGATCAAACTAAGATAACTAGATAGATAAATGAAGTAAAATGTATAAAAGGCGGTTGTTTTATTTTGTGTACATTGTCAGTTCATATGTTTGTGTGCAAGCAATATATATACGTATTTAAATATTTATACTGTTTAATTATAAACAGAACTAGCAGTATAGCCCGGCGTTGTTCGGGTGTAATGAAAGCTTTAAAACTAATCCATGGTCCTGGAGCTCAAACTCTTTGGACGTTGGCACGAAAGACTAAAAAGCAATAGTTGTTTCCAGTTAAAGCCAAACCGTAGACTGAAAGAAAAATGAATGGATGCAAGTCAAATTTTGATTTTCTGGTATCGAAATCAAATAAGTTTTTTCGTCGTAAACTGAATTTAGAAGGCTAAATGAGTCCGCTGAGTAAATGGTATCATGGCTGACACTAAGAATTACAATTGTATCTACTTAGAGTCAAACCTGAAGTAAAAACTAAAATAAAATGGTTGAAAAAAAAATACAGACATACAGGTAGATAAACAGACACACACACAAACATCTCGCCTTATATATATATATATATATATATATATATATATATTATCAATTTTCTGCACTACTGTAAGAACTGCAACCTTGAAACTTTTGAATATCGTTTCTTATGTCTTTGTCTATGAATGTATCAAATTTGATTTAAATCGAACCACTCCTTCTTAACTCGATTTTTTCGATTATCGATTTTCGATATTTATCGGAGGTACCTCGATGCAAAACCTAGCTAAGAACACTCGCAGACGCTTATAGTACAACTGTGTAGTTTTTCAAGAAAATCGATTCAGCCGTTTCGGAGTCTATAGGTAACGAACACACACAGACACCACCACACACAGAGACAAAGTTCCATTTATAAATAAGTTTAGATATATACTTAAATACGAGTAACGATCAAAAATAATGTTCAAACATAATTTCAAATTTTATAATAAAACAAATCAAATAAGGAGGCTAGATATAGAATTTAATATATTCTTCTTTGAACTTCTTATGAGACTGCTGTATACGAAACGGAGCGTCCACACGAATCAATAATATTTGAGTATCCTTTATATATATATATATATATATATATATATATATATATATATATATATATATATACCTTTCTGTCTGAGGGGAAACCTATAAATTGAGAATACACACAAATATATAACTTAGTCACTTTGTAGACATTTTGTTCCATTGGCATTCGTCTTGCCTTTGGATCAATCGGCAAGGAACATAGTGTTTTCCTTTCATTTCAAATGCAAACGTTTGGCTTTTGATTATGAAACTACTTTTCCACATGACACCATTGGCATACATTCTTTTGCGTTTGTGTCGACCTAATATATCAGACATGTCCATTGAAAGACATCGAGATTCTCATCTCGCTATCTGACCAAACCAAAACAGGAACAGCGGGTGTTTAAAAAAAATTGTCATATGAAAAGAGATAGGAATAAAAGGTTTTTTTTTTTATTATATTTTTATTTTGGTTGATAAGCAAACATTTCAGCGAATACATTAATGTAATTTATAGTTTTCTTTCACTCGCTTCTTCTTCTTTTTCTATTTCTCTCTCTATATATTTATTTCCCTCTCTCACTTTCTAGTATAAAAATAAACTACTTCCCGCAGTAAATACTTCTGATAGAAAGGAAGAGTGGGGTTTTGAGAAGCATGGAACCACTTCTTAGATGCTATTGTTCGAAAGATCTACCAGAGCCCGAAGAGCCTGTTAGAATCCCGGCTAGGGAAAATAATGAACCCCGCAAAAAAAGCCAAGCACTGTAAAAAGGTATAAAAATATTATATTTTTTTATTGAAATGCCATCAATACATATTTATACAAAAAAATTACCAACACTAAATATTTGTTTTTGTTTAACGGCATATCAACCTCTTTGTGTTATTTAATGCCGAAAAGGTAGAGCTTTAAGATATTTCGTTATTTTTTGGTTATAGTGAAAAGGTTGATTTTGTCAGACATTGATGAAAAATTATTTTAATATTTTTTTGTTTATTTTAGAAAGCTGAAGATGTTTTCTAGTTTTGTATTCAAAAAGGTATTGCTGGTTATATTTTTTTCCGTCAAAATGTATATTATTTCTATAAAAGTCTTTTTTATGAATATATATCTATAAAAGTCTATTTTTATACTTTCATATTGTTTTAGCCCCACTTCGGGGGTTAAATATTTGCCCATAGTTGGGACCCTAACAAGTGCTACCACTTCGGGTCAGGGTTGACCTGGGAACAACAGCAATTAAGACGTGGTTTCATGCTTCTCACAACCTCCCAATCAGAGGCCTTGCTGCCGAATGCAGTTTATTGTTGTATCCAGAATCGCAATACATATTTATAGTAGAATTATAAACAATACATATTTACTGGAAATTGATATGGTGCTAAAAAAATCCATGAACCGACTCTCTAACATTTACTCTCTCTCTCTCTCTCTCTATATATATATATATATATATATATCGCTTTCTAACCCTCTGTTACTATGTCTTCTTCTCAATACTATTATATAGACATGCGTATCGAAAAGTTCCCGCTAGTGAGCATCAATTATACTGTAGATTTTCTAAGCACAGTTTAGATGTGGCACAAGACCGAAAGCATGAGACACCCAGTGAGGATCAAACTCATTACTCAGTTATAATAGGTTCCAGCGAGTCAATGACTTTGTTTATTTTTATTAATCGTTTCATCCCATGCAAGGCAGTAACGCTACTGATGCACAGAGGACTACATAAGAGTAAAAGATTAGATCAGAGAAGAGTAAAGAGAAAGACGAACCAGTTACAGGGGGTGTCAGAGAAAGGAGCAAGAAAAGGATGGGAATATCGGTGTGACGACAGTTGCAAAGATAGAAAGAAAGGAAATGATATACAGGGTGATATAGAAAGAACTAGAATCAAGTGGTTAAGAGATTGGTATTGACATCGCATTTAAATTTCTTGTGGTTGTATCCGTCAGGAAAGCAAGAATATGGAAGAGAGTTCCACAGACGGGAAGTGCGAGAAAAGAAGCTGATAGAGTAGAATTGTCGCCTGCATTTGGTTGATCTAACTGTGAATGGGTGCGACCCAGTTGCCATCTTGGTTTCACGAGTAAACTCCTGTAGCAGGGGCATCAGTGAAGTTCATCGGAGCAGAAGCCATGAAAATATCTATAGAACAGAGGGAAGCCACATCCCGTCGGTGAGAAAGCGGATGGAGTCGAGCCTCCAAGTCGGTACCTATCACATTAATGATTCTCCTTTGGAGCCGGTCAAGAATACTGAGATGAACAGCGGGGGCGCCTGATTATATATGACAGCAGTATTCTATGCACGGATGGATGGTTGATTTGTAAATGTGCAAGATGGATTCAAGCGGAATTAAACATCCTGGTCCGACACAGTGACCCAACCTTCCTAGCAGTAGATTTAGCTATTGATTCAATTTAATGGTTCCACTTGAGATCGGAAGAGAGGTTAAAGCCGAGGAGGCGAAGTATATTACTCTCAGGGAGACTCGCTTGGTACATACTTATGGGAGACAGGAGAGGTTGCCTGTGATGATTGACAGACAGCAGCTTCGTCTTAGACGCTTTGAATGCTTCATGTTTCAGATCTGAAAATAAAGTTATGAGTTTCGAAAGTTCTTATCGAGAGATATGCTGTCTTTCATATGTTATTGAGATTTTTTCTGCCGTAGAGTCAATCGTGGCTGGGAGTCGCAAATGTACGCGTCGCTACGGCTTTTACCCCGATATAAGAGGAAATCATGCGCGAATCGGGTCGAAACGCCCATATCCATTATTAATGACTCACATGAAACCCAAGCCGCTAGATAGTAATTACTATTTACTCCCACACCAAAAAACAAATATGTAATCAAACACGCATAATCACTAAAACATGAATTGTATACGTGATTATAATTTTAACATTTGCTCTATTAACCCAGGCATATATATATATATATATATATATATATATATATATATATATAAAATCAGATCATATTTAGAGGGTGATAGCGATTTCAACATATCAGTTGCAGACATGCATTGTCGACAACGCTCAATCAAAGAATGGAGGAAAATTCTTATGCCGGAAGCAGGTGCTAATAAAAAAAGGGGTGGGGAATGTTGGCTACTATAGGATTAAGCCGAGGTGAATCGTAGTGGTAAATTCTCTTTTGGTAGTGAGAGGGTTGTGGTTTGACAGTTGGGTTAGTAATAGCAGGTAGGAGGGAAAAGTTTACTGATTCAACAAATTTTAAAATCTAATTTACGTAAAAGACAAATTCTGTTATGAATGAATCGAAGAAGATAATAATTGAAATTTATATTTATTACGGTACGACACATTCTAATGATTTCTTTACGTTTATTTAGAAGTATATTCTGATATGGAAATTTCAAAATTTTAATGTTTTCTCTTAAATATAGATTACATCTATCACCTATGCTATTAAGAGTACATGCCGTGCCTATCAGCTTCCATTTTATCTGTGGATTTAAACCATTCTCCTAGACTAAACTAATTGGAGTAGATAGACTAAACTAAACTATCACCCGGTTCACACTCCACCCACATCTATTGAACAGGTGAAGAGGCTCATCACTTGTTTCCTGTTTAGGATGCGGTTTCCGATTTTCTCTTTTCCAATCTTTTCACTCTTTTCTTTTTTTCTTTTTTTTCGATTGGAGTAGATAGACTAAACTATCGCCTGGTTCACACTCCACCCATGTGCACTGAACAGGTGAAGAGGCTCATCCGTTGTCCCCTGTTTAGGATGTGGTTTCCGGTTTTCTCTTTTCCATTCTTTTTACCCTTACGTAGCCCCCTGCGAATCAGTTATCGCCTTGCTTGGGGTGATATGATTTAAAAAAAAAATTCCCAGTATTTTCGGGAAAGGGTGGTCTGATATGTCAAATTAAGGTTTAGTATATAGTATATATATATATATATATATATATATATATATATATATTTAGTATATATATATATATATATATATATATATATATATATATGGACTGACGATTGCGGTTAAAAGTGAAACAATGTAGGCGTTGTGTGTTGACGTCAATGCCTAGGTCTTTATTTACATACGCTTTGTACCTAATATTGACAAGTTTAATGCACTAATTTAGCGTAACATAAAACTAGGTGCTTTCAAAGATTGGCGATATTATGAATTGAAAAAAATTAAACATTTTTGTTGAAGATTTTATTTTAGCTTTAATTTCAAGCTAATAAATTTAATTTAATGTTTTCAATAAGCAAAATACTTTGTTGCATTCAAAAACAAATTTAAATTGAATGTAAGAAACTTCCGTCTTGAATTTGTTGAAATTGAATTTTGTTCTATTTTTAGCTACCAGTCATCAGAATGTAAATTTCTTAATTAAAAATTCTTCCAAAAATAAAATATAATTTTCTGAAACATTATTTGAGAAATATTGACTGATTTAATGTAAAAATATAATAGTATTCTTAATAAATCGGATACATAAAAATAATTAAAAGCTTTTCTAATTGAATAATGTCTTAGCTTTAAGGCAGTTTTTAAATTTTACGATTCAGAGCAGATTTTCAATAATGGAGTTTCTGCTTTACAAAAGAAGTTGATTGATGGAATCTTAATCTTACCAAGCATTATATTGACATTTCATTGGTATATATAGTCTCGATTTCACCAGCACAATTATATTAACCAAGTAAATTAACCACGTTTTACTGACTGATGGTGATGTTTTAACACCGGAACTTTATAGCTGTTGAGTTGCAGTAATATATAATAATAATAATAATAATAATAATAATAATAATAATAATAATTTTTTTTTTTTTTTTTTTTAAACAAACTACTCTAGTAATATTGAGGTTTTGTTTCGTTGAGCCGTCTTTCTCCTTGAATTCCAATCGCGTCTATGTCAGCTGTCGCATGGCAGCCCATTTAGGAGAAGGAAAACTCCGAACAACAACCCGCAACTCAAGGTGTTAATCGTGCCGAGGAGTGAATGGCTACTGCGTTATGAGGTCACAAACGATTCCCTACAGGCTTCGGGACCCTGTTTGTAAAAGACCGTTACCCAACGTGACGGGCAACTTTGGGTGGACTTTTGGACCCGTGCGTCACTCGTGGGAAAAACATGAAAAACACAAATAGAAATAAAAAGTCCAGTATGGCTCTTCCAGTGGATAAACAGGGAGCCCGTCCTTCAGGAGGGAACCTACCTGAGGTCGAAAAATCTGCCATAGGAACAAACTCCTACACAAAGAATGTATCTTCAGGTCCCCACAACCAGGATAATCCTAATGATGGTCCTGAAAATTCACCAGCTAGATCTACAACCGTATATTTAAAGAAAGAAAAAATAAAATGGTCTCGTGAGGAGTACAAAGTCGTTATGAATGCATTTCATGAAGCGTTACTCACAACCTCAAAAAAACATGACTCGCCAAACATATGACATTTGGCGTGAAAAAGTTGGTCAAACAAATAGAAAGTTTATTGACGAAAATAAATTGGCCAATGTACGTAGGTACATTATTCGTAATAACCGACTGTCAGAGGCTGAGATTCACGAAATTAAAAGAATTGTAACAAGAAGAGTCGAATCAACAAAATATGAAAAGGAACCGGAACCAGAAATAAAAAGTAATAACATCAAACAAATCACAGGTCATAATGTAGAAACCGTGAAACACGCAAATCACTGCGAAGATAATGATGTAAGTCTAAAAGTGCTGGAAAGGTGCGATCTGAGTCTGAGTCAGTTAAAAGACAAAAATAAAATTAGTTCAGAACACATCGAAGATAATTATTTGACGGAAAATAAGAACAATATACAGGAAGCCAAGATAGAAATAAAAAACCAGCTAAGTCAAATACAAAGTATTACAATGGAGGAACGTGAACAGCTCCCAAAATTCCAACCAACAAAACAAAACCTCCGAACTATTAAATTGTACAATGCAGCACTGAAATCAATACTGGATGAAGACCCGAATACAAATCTTAACGAAGTAATATATGCATCAGCAACAGCAGCAACAAAAAAATTAAACATCAAAATAAAAACAAGGCAGTCACGCAGACGTGAAGATCCACCTTGGAAAAGAAAAATCGAAAAAGAAATCGAACAACTAAGAAGTGAACTGTCAGTACTGGATGAACTGAGTAGAGGAATAAATGTAAGAACTAGGAAAAGAAGAAGAGCCGAAAAAAAATATAACATGAGGAATGAAAATGACGTCTTATCAAATAAATAAAAAATAAAGCAAAAAATCCAACTGAAGGCTCAAAGAATAAGACCCTATGAAAAAAGAGCAAAATTTTACAGACAAAACAAGATCTTTCAGACTGATACAAAGAGATTTTACAGGGAAATAGATAAAAAAAGAATTGAAGTGACAGTACCCCCCAGAATGGAAGAAGTCACACAGTTCTGGGAAAAGATATGGGCTTGCCCTAAAGAACCTAGCAAGGAAGTACATTGGATTACGCAGGAGATAGAACGAATGAAGAATAAACCCGAACAGACATGGTCTGGAATTACAGAAGATGATGTTAAATTTGCACTAAAAAAAGCACACAATTGGAAAACTCCAGGTATAGATAAAATTCCTAACTTTTGGCTATATTATTTAAATGCAGCACATAAAAAAATAGCCAAAGAACTCCAAGAAATGGTTGACGATCCCACTAAAATTCCTGCATGGATGACAAAAGGAATTACATTTCTTCTACCCAAGAATGGTGACACAAACAACCAAAAAACTACAGACCAATTACATGTCTTCCGACAACATATAAACTACTAACATCTATTTTAACAAAACAAACATATTTATTCTTAGAAAGAAATGACATGATACCGCTTGAACAAAAAGGGTGCAAACGTGGCTGTTATGGCTGTAAAGACCAATTGCTAATTAACAAAATGATCCTGGAAAACTGCTACAAGACAAAGAAAAATATTAGTACTGCCTGGATAGACTACCGAAAGGCATTCGATAGTGTGCCATATTACTGGATTTTAAAGACTTTAAATATATACAAAATATCGCCCGTCATCATCAATTTCATCAAACAGTGCATGTCTATATGGAAAACAACCCTTTACCTCAATCATATAAATGGAACCTATAAGTCTGATGAAATAAACATCAAAAGAGGTATATTTCAAGGTGATTCTTTATCTCCCTTACTATTCTGCATATCATTAATAGCACTAACCAGTCAACTTAATAAGACAGAATGTGGTTATAAAATAGGCCAAAAGAAAATAAGCCATCTATTTTACATGGATGACTTAAAGTTATATGCTAAGAATGATAATGAGCTGGAAGGTCTTCTGCAAACTGTAAAATGCTTCAGCGAAGACATTGGAATGAAATTTAATTTGAATAAATGTGTTAAAGCTACAGTTTTACGTGGATCAATACAAGAAACATCCTCAATTAGCCTAGACCCTGCTGTAACAATAAAAGAATTGAAACCAGAAGAAGCTTATAAATACCTAGGTGTAAATGAGAGCGAAAAAATTCACCATAAAAAAATGAAAGAAATAGTGCGTAAAGAGTACTATAGAAGGCTACGAATGATAGTAAAAACTGAATTAAATTCACAGAATAGAGTTATGGCCATTAATAGCCTTGCAATCCCAGTTGTCCAATATAGCTTCAACATCTTAAACTGGACTCTAAACGACATCAGGCGAATGGATGCTAAAACAAGAAAGCTTCTTTCTAAGCATAGGATGCATCACCCAAAGGCTGATGTAGACCGTCTATACGTACCCCGTAAAGAAGGTGGAAGGTGTCTTATTCAGCTGGAATTGTCATACAAGACAACAACTATTGGCTTACTAACATACATAGAAACAACAAAGGATTGGATGATACAATTAGTAAGGCAACATGAAGACAGAAAGAAAAAATATTCAATAATAAAAGAAGGCAGTAAATACAAACAAGAATTACAGTTAGTAGATTCTGTAGAAAAGTAAAACAGTAGCCAAGAACCAACTATTGCGGCAAAAAATATGAAAATGAAAGCCAAAGATAAAGCTCTTGAAAAGATGAAACAGCGCTGGCAAGACAAACCTCTGCATGGCCAATATCCAGTACGTGCCAATAAATCCAATGTTGACAAAGTTAATACTCATCGATGGTTACGTGCATCTGGATTAAAGTCTGAAACTGAAGGATTTATATTTGCAGCACAAGACCAAAGTCTTTTCACGAGAAACTTTCAGGCAAATATTATGCATAATAATATGGATCCAAAATGCAGGTTTTGTGATAAACACCAAGAAACAATAGACCACCTAATCTCAGGCTGTTCTGTGCTTGCTCCAAATGAATATAAAAATTTCCACGATAGAGTTGGGCAATATTTACATTGGGCAATGTGCAAACATTATGGAAAAGCTGTAAACAAACAATGGTATGAACATCACCCAGCACCGGTTACAGAAATAGAAGATGTAACCATTCTATGGGATTACACCATCTACACAGACAGAAAAATTGAAGCAAACAGGCCAGACATTATTGTTAAAAACCAGAAGGAGAAAACTTGTCTATTAATTGATATGGCTTTCCAGCGGATTGTAACATAGCAATCAAGGAATTTGAAAAACTGTCAAAATATAAAGACCTGGAAATTGAAATAGAAAAAATGTGGAAATTGAAAACAAGAGTTGTGCCAGTGATAGTAGGTGCACTTGGAATGATAAAAAATGGAACAAAACAACACATTGAAAGAATCCCTGAAAACCCCAGCTTAAGAGATATACAAAAAATTGTCTTATTAAGTACAGCCCACACACTAAGGAAAACGTTATCTATCTAATGCTGGGGATGATAGGGAAGATAGAAAAACATGAAATGGAGTCATAACAACACGCCACGACCTGCCTTAGGTCTCCCCGCAGACTTGGTTGGTAGTGAGACCAATGCAGAAATCGAAATATGATGAAAAATGACATAATAATAATAATAATAATAATAATAATAATAATAATAATAGTTGCAGTAGGATATAATAATAATAATAATAATAATAATTTTTTTTTTTATGAAATTCTGTTTTATTTTAATCTATCTGTTTGTTCTTTAAATGAACCTAAATAAAATCATCCGTATTATATTTCCTTTAGCTGTCGATATTTCGTAAATTTTTTTTTTAACTATTATAATTTTCTTAAAAACAAAAAAACAAAACAAAACAACAAGAAAATAAATTAAATCCGATGAAAAACAATTTCTACGGTATTATTTTATAGAAAGACGACGTACTTATTTATATATTTATTTTTATTTATTTATTGATTTAATTAAATTATTTAATTTATCTTATTCTGATAACCCTATTTTTGACCAACGACTTTATTGAAAAAATAAATGAATATAAAGTGGACGAACAAATTATTACATTTTTAAATCTCACAGCACAAATAAACTTAAACGTATGTCAACTTTTTTCCATTAATTTTTTTTTTTAACAAAATACTCTAGTAGTGATGTTTTGTTTCGTTGAGCCGTTGCTACGCCAAAGGTTTTTTTTTTTTAACCAGCGTCTTTCTCTTTGAATTCCAATCGCGTCTATGTCAGCTGTCGCTTGGCAGCCCATTTAGGAGAAGGAAAACTCCGAACAACAACCCGCAACTCAAGGTGTTAATCGTGCCGAGGAGTGAATGGCTACTGCGTTATGAGGTCACAAACGATCCCCTACAAGCTTCGGGACCCTGTTTGTAAAAGACCGTTACCCAACGTGCCGGGCAACTTTGGGTGGACTTTTGGACCCGTGCGTCACTCGTGAGAAAAACATGAGAAATACAAATAGAAATAAAAAGTCCAGTATGGCTCTTCCAGTGGATAAACAGGGAACCCGTCCTTCAGGAGGGAACCTACCTGAGGTCGAAAAATCTGCATTAGGAACAAACTCCTACACAAAGAATGAATCTACAGGTCCCCACAACCAGGATAATCCTAATGATGGTCCTGAAAATTCTCCAGCTAGCTCTACAACCGTATATTTAAAGAAAGAAAAAATAAAATGGTCTCGTGAGGAGTACAAAGTCGTTATGACTGCATTTCATGAAGCGTTACTCAAACCTCAAAAAAACATGACTCGCCAAACATATGACATTTGGCGTGAAAAAGTTGGTCAAGCAAATAGAAAGTATATTGACGAAAATAAATTAGCCAATGTACGAAGGTACATTATTCGTAATAACCGATTGACAGAGGCTGAAATTAATGAAATTAAAAGAATTGTAACAAGAAGAGACGAATCAACAAAATATGAAAAGGAACCGGAATCAGAATCATAAATAAAAAGTAATAACATCAAACAAGCCACAGGTCATAATGTAAAAACCGTGAAACACACAAATCACTGCGAAGATAATGCTGGAAGTTTAAAAGTGCTGGAAAGGTGTGATCTGAGTCAGTTAAAAGACGAAAATAAAACGAGTTCAGAACACATCGAACATAATTATTTGACGGAAAATAAGAACAGTATACAGGAAGCCAAGGTAGAAATAAAGAACCATCTAAGTCAAATACAAAATATTACAATGGAGGAACGAGAACAGCTCCCAAAATTACAACCAACAAAACATAACCTCCGAACTATTAAACTCTACAATGCAGCACTGAAATTAATCTTGGATGAGGACACTAATACAAATCTCAATGAAGCAATATATGCATCAGCAATAGCAGCAACAAAAAAGTTGAACATCAAAATAAAAACAAGGCAGTCTCGCAGACATGAAGATCCACCTTGGAAAAGAAAAATAGAAAAAGAAATCGAACAACTTAGAAGTGAACTATCAGGACTGGATAAACTGAGTAGAGGAATAAATGTAAGAACTAGGAAAAGCAGAAGAGCCGAAAGAAAATACAACATTAGAAATGAAAATGAAGTCTTATCAACTAAAGAAAAAATTAAGCAAAAAATACAACTGAAGGCTCAAAGAATAAGGCGCTATGAGAAAAGAGCAAGATTTTACAGACAAAACAAGATTTTTCAAACCGATACAAAGACATTTTACAGGGAAATAGATAAAAAAAGAATTGAAGTGACAGCCCCGCCCAGAATGGAAGAAGTCCCACAGTTCTGGGAAAAGATATGGGCTTGCCCTAAAGAACCTAGCAAGGAAGTACATTGGATTACGCAGGAGATAGAACGAATGAAGAATAAACCCGAACAGACATGGTCTGGAATTACAGAAGAGGATGTTAAATTTGCACTAAAAAAAAGCACACAATTGGAAATTCCCAGGTATAGATAAAATTCCTAACTTTTGGCTATATTATTTAAATACAGCACAAAAAAAAAACTAGCCAAAGAACTTCAAGAAATGGTTGACGATCCCACTAAAATTCCTGCATGGATGACCAAAGGAATTACATTTCTTCTACACAAGAATGGTGACACAAACAACCCAAAAACTACAGACCAATTACATGTCTTCCGATAACATATAAACTATTAACATCTATTTTAACAAAACAGACATATTTATTCTTAGAAAGAAATGACATGATACCGCTTGAACAAAAAGGGTGCAAACGTGGCTGTTATGGATGTAAAGACCTATTGCTAATTAACAAAATGATCCTGGAAAACTGCTACAGTACAAAAAAAAATCTTAGTACTGCCTGGAAAGATTATCGAAAAGCATTCCATAGTGTGCCATATTACTGGATTTTAAAGACCTTAAATATATACAAGATATCGCCCGTCATCATCAATTTCATCAAACAGTGCATGTCTATATGGAAAACAACCCTTTACCTCAATCATATAAATGGAACCTATAAGTCTGATGAAATAAACATCAAAAGAGGTATATTTCAAGGTGATTCTTTATCTCCCTTACTATTCTGCATATCATTAATAGCACTAACCAGTCAACTTAATAAGACAGAATGTGGTTATAAAATAGGCCAAAAGAAAATAAGCCATCTATTTTATATGGATGACTTAAAGTTATATGCTAAGAATGATAATGAGCTGGAAGGTCTTCTGCAAACTGTAAAATGCTTCAGCGAAGACATTGGAATGAAATTCAATTTGAATAAATGTGCTAAAGCTACAGTTTTACGTGGATCAATACAAGAAACATCCTCAATTAGCTTAGACCCTGCTGTAACAATAAAAGAATTGAAACCAGAAGAAGCTTATAAATACCTAGGTGTAAATGAGAGTGAAAACATTCACCATAAAAAATGAAGGAAATAGTGCGTAAAGAGTACTATAGAAGGCTACGAATGATATTAAAAACTGAATTGAATTCTCAGAACAGAGTTATGGCCATTAATAGCCTTGCAATCCCAAGTTGTCCAATATAGATTTAACATCTTAAACTGGACTCTAAACGACATCAGGCGAATGGATGCTAAACCAAGAAAGCTTCTTTCTAAGCATAAGATACATCATCCAAAGGCTGATGCAGACCGTCCATACATACCCCGTAAAGAAGGTGGAAGAGGTCTTATTCAGCTGGAATTGTCATACAAGACAACAACTATTGGCTTACTAACATACATAGAAACAACAAAGGATTGGATGATACAATTAGTAAGACAACATGAAGAAAGAAAGAAAAAATATTCAATAATAAAAGAAGGCAGTAAATACAAAGAAGATTTACAGTTAGTAGATTCTGTAGAAAAGCAAAACAGAAGCCAAGAACCAACTATTGCGGCAAAAAATATGAAAATGAAAGCCAAAGATAAAGCTCTTGAACAGATGAAACAGCGCTGTCAAGACAAACCTCTGCATGGCCAATATCCAGAACGTTCCAATAAATCCAATGTTGACAAAGTTAATACTCATCGATGGTTACATGCATTTGGATTAATGTCTGAAACTGAAGGCTTTATTCTTGCAGCACAAGACCAAAGTCTTTTCACTAGAAACTTTCAGGCAAATATTATGCATAATAATATGGATCCAAAATGCAGGTTTTGTGATAAACACCAAGAAACAATAGACCACCTAATCTCAGGCTGTTCTGTGCTTGCTCCAAATGAATATAAAAATTTCCACGATAGAGTTGGGCAATATTTACATTGGGCAATGTGCAAACATTATGGAAAAACTGTAAACAAACAATGGTATGAACATCACCCAGCACCGGTTACAGAAATAGAAGATGTAACCATTCTATGGGATTACACCATCTACACAGACAGAAAAATTGAAGCAAACAGGCCAGACATTATTGTTAAAAACCAGAAGGAGAAAACTTGTCTATTAATTGATATGGCTTTCCAGCGGATTGTAACATAGCAATCAAGGAATTTGAAAAACTGTCAAAATATAAAGACCTGGAAATTGAAATAGAAAAAATGTGGAAATTGAAAACAAGAGTTGTGCCAGTGATAGTAGGTGCACTTGGAATGATAAAAAATGGAACAAAACAACACATTGAAAGAATCCCTGAAAACCCCAGCTTAAGAGATATACAAAAAATTGTCTTATTAAGTACAGCCCACACACTAAGGAAAACGTTATCTATCTAATGCTGGGGATGATAGGGAAGATAGAAAAACATGAAATGGAGTCATAACAACACGCCACGACCTGCCTTAGGTCTCCCCGCAGACTTGGTTGGTAGTGAGACCAATGCAGAAATCGAAATATGATGAAAAATGACATAATAATAATAATAATAATAATAATAATAATAATAATAATAATAATAATAATAATAATAATTTTTTTTTTTATGAAATTCTGTTTTATTTTAATCTATCTGTTTGTTCTTTAAATGAACCTAAATAAAATCATCCGTATTATATTTCCTTTAGCTGTCGATATTTCGTAAATTTTTTTTTTAACTATTATAATTTTCTTAAAAACAAAAAAACAAAACAAAACAACAAGAAAATAAATTAAATCCGATGAAAAACAATTTCTACGGTATTATTTTATAGAAAGACGACGTACTTATTTATATATTTATTTTTATTTATTTATTGATTTAATTAAATTATTTAATTTATCTTATTCTGATAACCCTATTTTTGACCAACGACTTTATTGAAAAAATAAATGAATATAAAGTGGACGAACAAATTATTACATTTTTAAATCTCACAGCACAAATAAACTTAAACGTATGTCAACTTTTTTCCATTAATTTTTTTTTTTAACAAAATACTCTAGTAGTGATGTTTTGTTTCGTTGAGCCGTTGCTACGCCAAAGGTTTTTTTTTTTTTAACCAGCGTCTTTCTCTTTGAATTCCAATCGCGTCTATGTCAGCTGTCGCTTGGCAGCCCATTTAGGAGAAGGAAAACTCCGAACAACAACCCGCAACTCAAGGTGTTAATCGTGCCGAGGAGTGAATGGCTACTGCGTTATGAGGTCACAAACGATCCCCTACAAGCTTCGGGACCCTGTTTGTAAAAGACCGTTACCCAACGTGCCGGGCAACTTTGGGTGGACTTTTGGACCCGTGCGTCACTCGTGAGAAAAACATGAGAAATACAAATAGAAATAAAAAGTCCAGTATGGCTCTTCCAGTGGATAAACAGGGAACCCGTCCTTCAGGAGGGAACCTACCTGAGGTCGAAAAATCTGCATTAGGAACAAACTCCTACACAAAGAATGAATCTACAGGTCCCCACAACCAGGATAATCCTAATGATGGTCCTGAAAATTCTCCAGCTAGCTCTACAACCGTATATTTAAAGAAAGAAAAAATAAAATGGTCTCGTGAGGAGTACAAAGTCGTTATGACTGCATTTCATGAAGCGTTACTCAAACCTCAAAAAAACATGACTCGCCAAACATATGACATTTGGCGTGAAAAAGTTGGTCAAGCAAATAGAAAGTATATTGACGAAAATAAATTAGCCAATGTACGAAGGTACATTATTCGTAATAACCGATTGACAGAGGCTGAAATTAATGAAATTAAAAGAATTGTAACAAGAAGAGACGAATCAACAAAATATGAAAAGGAACCGGAATCAGAATCATAAATAAAAAGTAATAACATCAAACAAGCCACAGGTCATAATGTAAAAACCGTGAAACACACAAATCACTGCGAAGATAATGCTGGAAGTTTAAAAGTGCTGGAAAGGTGTGATCTGAGTCAGTTAAAAGACGAAAATAAAACGAGTTCAGAACACATCGAACATAATTATTTGACGGAAAATAAGAACAGTATACAGGAAGCCAAGGTAGAAATAAAGAACCATCTAAGTCAAATACAAAATATTACAATGGAGGAACGAGAACAGCTCCCAAAATTACAACCAACAAAACATAACCTCCGAACTATTAAACTCTACAATGCAGCACTGAAATTAATCTTGGATGAGGACACTAATACAAATCTCAATGAAGCAATATATGCATCAGCAATAGCAGCAACAAAAAAGTTGAACATCAAAATAAAAACAAGGCAGTCTCGCAGACATGAAGATCCACCTTGGAAAAGAAAAATAGAAAAAGAAATCGAACAACTTAGAAGTGAACTATCAGGACTGGATAAACTGAGTAGAGGAATAAATGTAAGAACTAGGAAAAGCAGAAGAGCCGAAAGAAAATACAACATTAGAAATGAAAATGAAGTCTTATCAACTAAAGAAAAAATTAAGCAAAAAATACAACTGAAGGCTCAAAGAATAAGGCGCTATGAGAAAAGAGCAAGATTTTACAGACAAAACAAGATTTTTCAAACCGATACAAAGACATTTTACAGGGAAATAGATAAAAAAAGAATTGAAGTGACAGCCCCGCCCAGAATGGAAGAAGTCCCACAGTTCTGGGAAAAGATATGGGCTTGCCCTAAAGAACCTAGCAAGGAAGTACATTGGATTACGCAGGAGATAGAACGAATGAAGAATAAACCCGAACAGACATGGTCTGGAATTACAGAAGAGGATGTTAAATTTGCACTAAAAAAAAGCACACAATTGGAAATTCCCAGGTATAGATAAAATTCCTAACTTTTGGCTATATTATTTAAATACAGCACAAAAAAAAACTAGCCAAAGAACTTCAAGAAATGGTTGACGATCCCACTAAAATTCCTGCATGGATGACCAAAGGAATTACATTTCTTCTACACAAGAATGGTGACACAAACAACCCAAAAACTACAGACCAATTACATGTCTTCCGATAACATATAAACTATTAACATCTATTTTAACAAAACAGACATATTTATTCTTAGAAAGAAATGACATGATACCGCTTGAACAAAAAGGGTGCAAACGTGGCTGTTATGGATGTAAAGACCTATTGCTAATTAACAAAATGATCCTGGAAAACTGCTACAGTACAAAAAAAAATCTTAGTACTGCCTGGAAAGATTATCGAAAAGCATTCCATAGTGTGCCATATTACTGGATTTTAAAGACCTTAAATATATACAAGATATCGCCCGTCATCATCAATTTCATCAAACAGTGCATGTCTATATGGAAAACAACCCTTTACCTCAATCATATAAATGGAACCTATAAGTCTGATGAAATAAACATCAAAAGAGGTATATTTCAAGGTGATTCTTTATCTCCCTTACTATTCTGCATATCATTAATAGCACTAACCAGTCAACTTAATAAGACAGAATGTGGTTATAAAATAGGCCAAAAGAAAATAAGCCATCTATTTTACATGGATGACTTAAAGTTATATGCTAAGAATGATAATGAGCTGGAAGGTCTTCTGCAAACTGTAAAATGCTTCAGCGAAGACATTGGAATGAAATTCAATTTGAATAAATGTGCTAAAGCTACAGTTTTACGTGGATCAATACAAGAAACATCCTCAATTAGCTTAGACCCTGCTGTAACAATAAAAGAATTGAAACCAGAAGAAGCTTATAAATACCTAGGTGTAAATGAGAGTGAAAACATTCACCATAAAAAATGAAGGAAATAGTGCGTAAAGAGTACTATAGAAGGCTACGAATGATATTAAAAACTGAATTGAATTCTCAGAACAGAGTTATGGCCATTAATAGCCTTGCAATCCCAAGTTGTCCAATATAGATTTAACATCTTAAACTGGACTCTAAACGACATCAGGCGAATGGATGCTAAACCAAGAAAGCTTCTTTCTAAGCATAAGATACATCATCCAAAGGCTGATGCAGACCGTCCATACATACCCCGTAAAGAAGGTGGAAGAGGTCTTATTCAGCTGGAATTGTCATACAAGACAACAACTATTGGCTTACTAACATACATAGAAACAACAAAGGATTGGATGATACAATTAGTAAGACAACATGAAGAAAGAAAGAAAAAATATTCAATAATAAAAGAAGGCAGTAAATACAAAGAAGATTTACAGTTAGTAGATTCTGTAGAAAAGCAAAACAGAAGCCAAGAACCAACTATTGCGGCAAAAAATATGAAAATGAAAGCCAAAGATAAAGCTCTTGAACAGATGAAACAGCGCTGTCAAGACAAACCTCTGCATGGCCAATATCCAGAACGTTCCAATAAATCCAATGTTGACAAAGTTAATACTCATCGATGGTTACATGCATTTGGATTAATGTCTGAAACTGAAGGCTTTATTCTTGCAGCACAAGACCAAAGTCTTTTCACTAGAAACTTTCAGGCAAATATTATGCATAATAATATGGATCCAAAATGCAGGTTTTGTGATAAACACCAAGAAACAATAGACCACCTAATCTCAGGCTGTTCTGTGCTTGCTCCAAATGAATATAAAAATTTCCACGATAGAGTTGGGCAATATTTACATTGGGCAATGTGCAAACATTATGGAAAAGCTGTAAACAAACAATGGTATGAACATCACCCAGCACCGGTTACAGAAATAGAAGATGTAACCATTCTATGGGATTACACCATCTACACAGACAGAAAAATTGAAGCAAACAGGCCAGACATTATTGTTAAAAACCAGAAGGAGAAAACTTGTCTATTAATTGATATGGCTTTCCAGCGGATTGTAACATAGCAATCAAGGAATTTGAAAAACTGTCAAAATATAAAGACCTGGAAATTGAAATAGAAAAAATGTGGAAATTGAAAACAAGAGTTGTGCCAGTGAAATATACCAAATGTTAAAATTACATTCAGTTTGTACTACTTTTAATATATATATATATATATATATATATATATATATATAAACACACACACACATATATATAAGTAGTACAAGAGGCGAACCTATCTACTCATACTGAAATATTGAGTACTTATTTTTCCCTTACACTGATAATGCTTTTCTGAGTAGATGGACATTTTCAAACAAGTGCATTTTTGAATATCTTGTAAGATAGATAAAAGCTGCAAGTAATCATGTCCTTGCTTGTACATTTTTATAATAGGAATATTTAGTATGTATATGGCTGGCTACTCGTTTCTAAGGATGTTTGTCTACTAGCGCGGCTAGCTTACACCCATTGCAGACACCTGCTCTGGCTCATTTATGCTCAATATCTAGTACTCCTCTTATTATAGGTATAACTTTATTATTGTTTATATTTTTATTACCTTCGTCTTAAGACGTAGGCATTGTATTCGATGGTGTTAATCAGTCTCTTTTATTTGTCTGTCTGTCCGTGGTCAAGACACTGCAAAGACACGTTCGACTGATTCAGATAAAAATTTCAGTGTTTACTCGCCTCATGACTGGCACGAACTGATTAGATTTTGCGTTCGATCTGGTACGGGATAAAATTTCTGGAGTATTTTCTGTGTTTTTTTTTACCAATATTTTTTCGTAACTTTTACGTGCATAATACTGAAAAGAATTAACATTCCTAGATTGCTTTACGTCATTACATTTTCTGAACGCATTTTTTCCATTAAAATATTAATATTTATAATAAAAATTTAATATTTATTATCCAAAAGCAAAACAGAAAAGGAAAATAAAATAAAATGAAAAAAAAAACAAAGATAAAATACACAAAAATTAAACAAAATACAACTTTGGGAATATGAAAAAATAAATATGATGTCTTTCACAATTTTTACAGTTTATGCGTTCCAACAGAAGAGGGAAAGCGCGACACAGAGATCCAAAGGCTAATTGGCATGGTGAAGGACGCATTCCAGAAATTGAGTAGAGTATTAAGAGACAGGAAAATTTCGCCAGAAACAAAGAAATGTGTATTGGATTGTTATGTGATATTAATTTTTCAATATGGCATGAATGCTGGACAATATCATCAAAGATTAAGGAAAAACTTGAAGCCATTGAAACTATAGCCAGTCACTCTTTCTCATAACTTTATGCTTTGCTTGGGGCGATATGATTATTAAAAAAAATAAAATATCACGTATAAAGAACATTTCAATATAATCTTACAAAATTGTGAGGGGTATTTACGTACAAAACAGACGCGCATACACGTCTACGAAGCCAAAAAGCTGATGCACAAGCCATGCTTTCATTACAAGACTTACTATAAACAACGGAAATAAATGAAAACGTTATAATTAAATTTGAGTTTTACCTAAAATTAATTTACATTGCGATGACTAATATTTCGATAGGTGTGTTCGATTACGGTACTTATTTTATCTAAGGAAGAAATATGCTGGTAAAATCTTAATTTAAAAAAATTGTTTAGTGCTACTGATAGAAATATTTTTTTTATTTAAAGGGAGCCAATAGACACTCACAATAAAATGGAAAATTTGAAAAAAAAACCCAAAAAAAAACGAGAATATGTAAGTTATAAATGTTTTGTGTTTATATGAAAAACCATACATTATTAAGTTTCTTAAAAATAAGAATCTATTAAATAAACTTAATAAAATTACAAGCATATGTAGACATTGTAAAATTTTCACCTTAGGATATAGTTAATAATTCTTCATATAAACTTATTGATTAACTTGCATATATCCTTTACTTCATTTCGTAGTATGATATAAATATTAATTATTTAATAAATTTTAGGATTGCTATATGTTAAGAATACATGATGAATTGATAAAGAAATGTACCATATATATATATATATATATATATATATATATATATATATATATATATACATATATATAACAATATTGTAATCGTACCAAAAGTCCCTTTAAAACAGGTCTATAATAAAAGTATTCTGTTTTCTAAGAAAACAAAGAGCAGGGATACCATATAACTCTATTTACGATAAATGTTTGTTAGGAAAACGTGTGTCATCCGGTAGAATTCGAATCTGCCACCCCTATCCACATAGGGGAAGCCACTAATTGATCTGGCGCGTCTAAGACCTCTCGACCACGAATGACTATCAGCCTAAACGCTGTTAAATAAATCCTATATAACCCAATTTTTGATTCATGTTATATAGACTTGATCTAACTTCGGAATGTCTGGAACTGGCCGATTACTTGTGGACCCATCTTCCCATGCTCTGATGTTAATGGCAGAAGCATGGAAGGCACTGTGCCCAAGTTTGAACTCATGCAAGAAAAGTAAACGAAGATCATGTTTTGTCATGTTCATAATTAATGGCTTCCATGGTTTAAGAATACTTCTGTCTGAAAATAAGTTAAAAATTATGAAATAGTACACACAATTATGTAAACCAATATTTAACTTATATATACTATGAATACTATGTTAAAATGGCTTTTCAAACAACACTTAAAGCGGTCATTATTTTTGTGACAACCAAATACAACAGACATTTGTGCCTATTATTTTTCTGGATCAACTTTTCCAAATTACGACTAATCCTTCTCAGTCAAGGAGGAAATTCCGTCAGAATTTGTCCAAAATTCAGTTTGAAATAAATATTTTCCAAACTTTCGACTTTCATAAATCAACATCAGGAAGTTTGGGTCACTCAGTAGGGCCAGCAAGCTTTTCTCGTCTTAACCATCTTGCACATATTCAAATCTATCATTCGTCCTTGCATTAAGTACTGTTTCCATATGTGCTCCTGCTATTTATTTCGGGATTTTCATCAGAATCCAAAAGAGGATCTGCACGGAAATCAATCCCAATTTAGCAGTACGACTTCAGTCACTTTCTCACCGACGAGACGTGGCTTCTCTGTGTCTTTTCTACAAATATTTTTACGGGTTCTGTTGTGACGAGTTTATCTACCTGGGATCCCGTCTACTCAAATTTACTAGAGTTATTAGATTGGCAATTAGGTTGCATTCTTTTAGAGTCAAAACAGTGAAATGTAACCAACATTTCTACTCTATCAGTTTCTTTTCTCGCACTTCTTGCCTGAGGAACTCCCTTCCGTATACTTTCTTCCCTGATATCTACAATCTCCAAGAGTTTCAGTTCAGCTTCAATTGCCAATTTTTCTCCTTGTTCACTATATTTATTTTATATTTTTTTCCGACGCCCTCTGTATCTTGTTCTTTATTTTTATTTTTTTTTTTTTTTTCGCTCTCCTCTCACGGTAATTCTCTGTGCACCAGCGGCGGTACTGCCTTGCTTGGGGTGAAACGATCATAAAAAAGGGCAGGTAGAGACAAATGGCGTGTTTCGTAAAATTAGTGAATGCAGTTACGTAGGAAAAAGCGTGTTTTGACGTATCGCTGTGTGTGTTTAACCTTATCTGCATTTGAAAATGCGGACTCTTGAATTATAATTGTTTCATTTGTAGATGTTTATTTTTATTGTATGCGAATTGTTTTGGGGATTTGTTTCACTACTTGATTTCGTTAGTAATTTTGTATTGTTTTTGATTAGCTGTCCAATGTTCTTATTTATGTGCCTCAAGACGTAGGTGATCATGGCTCTTCACCACTTCCGGTTCTTTATAGTTCTTAATACATTTTTTTGCTATTTCTCTTAAATCCTGTTCCGCTATCCATCTACTCAATCTCATTAAGTATGTCATGTGTTGTTTTTCTCTGTCCTTCTTGTGTTCAGTATATCTAGTGAGCATCAGATTTTCCAAGCCCCCTTTCTCTATCATGTACCCTATAAATTTTAACTATCTCTTCCTGATGTTAAGTATCAGTTAATTGTCATCCGTGGTAAACGCTTGGGGAGAAGATTTTCCCGCAGTAGGTTGCTATTAATTTCTGCTGTAGCCTGGTTGCCAATCAAGGCTATACAGCTCAATATGTCCTGTTATTTAATCCGTAGTTGGAGGGAGAAGCAACGGATTAATATCTTTCCTAAAGGTATTTGTGCGTAAATGAATGCAACGAATTCAACTGGAATTCGAACTCTGGCTTTTCGATATGAAGTTTCTTTTTTGTTTCCATTTGGTCCATAATATCCGTAGCATCTTTCTGTTGCTTTTGCTATATTTTCTTGCAACTTGAATGTACACTTTGGTTATGGGAATTTGGACGCTGATTCCACTGGAGGATGCGTGTGGTCAGGCGATTAGCCCCATTCGAGGAAACCCTCAGCTCATTCATGTTGTATAAGCACCGCACTGATTGTATACATACTTATAGTCAGTCAGTTAAGTGCCAGACGGGATGCACTCTGTGGCGATCAGGTCTCGAAAGAGACGTAACTGACTGGGCAGAAGATTTTCCCACAGTAGGTTTGCATTAATTTCTGCGGTAGACTTGTGCTGAAAAAATCTATAGAACCCAATCTGCCTTGATATCTAACCCATAGCTCTAGGGAGAATAGGTGGATTAATACCTTTCAAAAGGGTATTTGCACGTAAGCGAATGAAACGAATACAACTGGAATTCGAACTCGTTTCTCCGATTTCTCGTTCCGAGTCGATATACCTATTAAGCCTGAAAAAATAAAAATCCGCCCCAAAATCAACTGATCAACATCTAAACCTAGATACGAAGAATAGTCATCAGATCAGTGTAGTCTTTACTCTCTAGTATTCAGTACAAAGCCAATTTTTTCATTTATTTTTGTTCACAATGTTTTTTGACTTGTTTTGAATTATGAACAAAAATACTTACAACCAGTGGCACTGTATTAAAGACATAGAACGTCTATATAAAGTTTTTTTGATTTTGCATGTTTTGAATTCGAATTATGCACAAAAATAATTAAGACCAGTGGCACTACTAAAGACATAGAACGTCTTTTTTAAGTTTTTTTTTTTGATTTTGCATGTTTTGAATTCGAATTATGAATAAAAATAATTAAGACCAGTGGCACTGTACTAAAGACATAGAACGTCTATATAAAGTTTTTTTTTATTTTGCATGTTTTGAATTCGAATTATGCACAAAAATAATTAAGACCAGTGGCACTACTAAAGACATAGAACGTCTATATAAAGTTTTTTTTTTGATTTTGCATGTTTTGAATTCGAATTATGAATAAAAATAATTAAGACCAGTGGCACTGTACTAAAGACATAGAACGTCTATATAAAGTTTTTTTTTTTGATTTTGCATGTTTTGAATTCGAATTATGCACAAAAATAATTAAGACCAGTGGCACTACTAAAGACATAGAACGTCTATATAAAGTTTTTTTTTTGATTTTGCATGTTTTGAATTCGAATTATGCACAAAAATAATTAAGACCAGTGGCACTACTATAGACATAGATCGTCTATATAAAGTTTTTTTTTTGATTTTGCATGTTTTGAATTCGAATTATGAATAAAAATAATTAAGACCAGTGGCACTGTACTAAAGACATAGAACGTCTATATAAAGTTTTTTTTTTGATTTTGCATGTTTTGAATTCGAATTATGCACAAAAATAATTAAGACCAGTGGCACTACTAAAGACATAGAACGTCTATATAAAGTTTTTTTTTTGATTTTGCATGTTTTGAATTCGAATTATGAATAAAAATAATTAAGACCAGTGGCACTGTACTAAAGACAGAGAACGTCTATATAAAGTTTTTTTTTTTGATTTTGCATGTTTTGAATTCGAATTATGCACAAAAATAATTAAGACCAGTGGCACTACTAAAGACATAGAACGTCTATATAAAGTTTTTTTTTTGATTTTGCATGTTTTGAATTCGAATTATGCACAAAAATAATTAAGACCAGTGGCACTACTATAGACATAGATCGTCTATATAAAGTTTTTTTTTTTGATTTTGCATGTTTTGAATTCGAATTATGAATAAAAATAATTAAGACCAGTGGCACTGTACTAAAGACATAGAACGTCTATATAAAGTTTTTTTTTGATTTTGCATGTTTGAATTCGAATTATGCACAAAAATAATTAAGACCAGTGGCACTACTAAAGACATAGAACGTCTATATAAAGTTTTTTTTTGATTTTGCATGTTTTGAATTCGAATTATGCACAAAAATAATTAAGACCAGTGACACTACTAAAGACATAGAACTTCTATATAAAGTTTTTTTTTTGATTTTGCATGTTTTTAATTCGAATTATGCACAAAAATAATTAAGACCAGTGGCACTGTACTAAAGACATAGAACGTCTATATAAATTTTTTTTTCTTTTTCAAAGTTTTGAATTCGAATTATGCACAAAAATAATTAAGACCAGTGGCACTGCTAAAGACATAGAACGTCTATATAAAGATTTTTTTTGTTTTTGAATGTTTTGAATTATAATGTTTTGAATTATTTTTGTTGATAATTCGAATTCAAATAATACAAAAACAAAACCTATACATAGACGTTCTATGTCTTCAGTGCAATACCAATCTTTTCAATTATTTTTGTTCATAATTATAATTCAAAACATGCAAAAACAAAACAAATTACATTCACATAGACGTTCTATGTAAACATTTTTGCATATTTTGTAATTATAATTTTTAATTAAAACATATTTCGTGAATCAGCTTTTTATTGTTGGGTAATGGTGAGCAAACTTGATTCTTGCTAGATCATTTGCGACTAAGTAGTGAGTTCAATCAACACTAAGTGGTCCTCTCTTTCTGTCTTGTACCACACTAAACTACACTAATAAAAACCATTAGGCACTTCGAGGTGTTGTAATCGTTACCAAACTAGTCTCGCTAGAACAGTTAAGTTCTGAGTTGTAAATTGTATCCTAAATGCGTGCACTATATTGTTAGCGTTGTTTCACATCTAAGCTACGATTTTAAAATCATTATGGTACCTCGACCTGTGTAATGGTTGCAAGCCTCTCTCGCTAGATCATTCATCTGAGAATTTGTTTCGATCCTCATTAGGTGACCCATACATTTGACTTTGAGCCACATCTAAACTATGCTTAGAAAACCACTATAATCAGTGGAGGATTTCAGTAATCTGACAAATAAGGGGAAACTTGGAAAATCCGGTTAAATTTCCAAATCTTGTTTTCGGGCACTCCCGCTATTCATCTCGATATTCATTGCGTGGTGCCCCGCCCTCATCAACTGAATTGTGCAACTAGATTAGCAACTGGGTTCCACCCTTTTACCGTCAAAATAGGAATTGAAATTTAATTTAGTTGTTATATTTGATGATGAGGTTAGCCGTTTTAAAATTTGTGTGATAGATGATTAATTTAATTTTTTGTTTAAGTCGGCAGGAGTTGCGTTTTTTTTAAGTTAAGATTCGTCCTGTTTGCATTTGATTTTTTGTAGAAAATATTAATGTTATTGTTATTATCAGTGCGTTTACTGTTGTTATTGTTCAAGTTTGAAAGAAAAAGTTTAATGTGGTAGTCAAACAAATAATTTGGAAATCCGTTGTTGACATATGTTTCTTTCGAATAGAGAAGTTCTTAGAAGAAAAGCGAGCGGGAAGACGAATTATCGTTGACTCTCGTGAGGAAATTTTTAATAACACCAAATTTAATCAAAATAATTATTGGCGATTATCAACCTGAATACTTATAACGTGACGTTAAAATACTTAAACCCGGATACCCCTTACGACCTATCATTTCTTATATGCCAGCACCCAAACACCTTGTGTCTAAATTCTTGAATGATACCATCACCCCATACTTACCGCCTAACTATAGCATCAAGTCCACCCACGAATTCCTTCAAATTCTTAAATCCAGAACCCCAAACCATTCTTCACTTCGAAAACATCATCTAAAATTACGCAACCACTGCCGACTTAAACAAAAAAATTAAATTAATCATCTATTATAGAAACTTTAAAACGGCCAACCTAAACTTCAAAAATAACAATTCACCTGCAAAACCTAAACTACAACGAACCAATATTATTTACGAATTCACACACCCCTTGAAAAACTGTGTACTTATTCGTAAATAATTATATCGGGTATACAACTACGAAACTGACTCGAAGACTCACGCTGCATCTCTCTGAACAGAGCTCAATTCAATCCTATTTAAAAACACACGGAGACCCACTAACATTGGTAGTTTTTTAACACCAAAATATTTTTTAAAATCTTAAAACTGCAATAAGAACTTTGGTAAAAAAAAGTTACTGAAACATTAGGTTTAATGTCCCAGAAATTCAATCGCTGTTGTTCTCAAAGGCAATTGCTGTTGTTCTCATGACCCAGTCGATATAGGCGTTGGTTAGTTCCGGTGACTTGACGCAAAGTGTTGTAAGTTCAATACCAGAATACAGCAGTGGTGAACAAATAACATCGAGAGTAGGGTTAAAGGAGAGATAACTCGTGACTACCAAAAGCGATTTGCACAAGCAATAAGAATGATATACCCCATTAATCGTAAGAAATGGTTCGGTTCGAAATTCCTGGCACCTGAAGAAAGCCGAAGCGTACTGCGATCGAAACGTCGTAAAAATAGCAAGCAAGATGACGACAATAGGCCGAATAATTTAAAATGTTTATTTTTGAAATTAAAAAAAAACAACAAAAATAAAACAACAAAAACGGTGAACTTGCAGTCTTATTAGTGTCCGGTTTGAAATTACTCGTAAAAAGTATCTAATGTAAGTCTTTGTATGTGTTTCGTTTGCGTATTTGTTTCGTATATTCGACGAATTACATTTGATTTCTGTTAGTTGAGGCTCTTACACGTTACGTAGCATGAATATCTTTGAAAGACTAAGGCAACAAACTCTCTCTACAATTTTTGTTTAACAGAGATTGAAAATAATTTTTAAAAATTCCCCTGTCGAAAAGAAATATCTCTTCCTAACCAGTTACAGCTAATACATTGTTCGCGTTGTAACATCGGTTGCCGTGCAATCACTGAAGTTGAGCAATGTCGAGTCTGGTCAGTAACTAGATGAGTGTCTGCTTGTGAATAACCGATGCTGTAAGCTGGGATGTGCGGTGGGTGTAATCATCAATGGCTAGGAATTGTTAATTGCAGAATCGAGTTCCAATTTCTATTTGGTTTGTTGTATTCACTAAGTCAAAAATGCTTTTGGGAAAAAAGAATTAACATCTTCTCAAGTCCAGCAGTTGGTTAATTTGTCAAACTTGTATCAATAAAACTACGTCCACTCCTACAAAAATATTTAGGGTCTAAATATCCGCTACTTTTAAAAATAACTGAAAAGTTTGATAAACCCTAGAAAACGAATCAATCAATAAACCAATCAATTATATTAGCGGGCCCGTGCCGTCAAGTATGACAGCAAAAAAATTTACATGTTCCGTCTAAAATGACAGCAACATATATATTGTTGCACCTACTGTTGAATATTTTACATTAAGACGAAAGAAAAAACTTACCCCTCTCTAGCGTGTCAGGAGGGAAACCTTGCAATAGGATGCTTAACCGTACTGTTGAGCTGTGATACAGCGAAACAGATCTGTCTGGGGATGACTTTTTACGCCCTCACACCCTGATTGAACACTCTAGAAGAATGGTAGATTTTGAAAAACAGTAGTTACACTAGCATCTAGGCATTGTTCATTCAGTAATGAATTAAAACACTCACACTACTGGCGTATGAATACACGGTATATCACACACTAAAATTCTGCCCTTTTTTTTACCGAGCGCCCATGACTCAGAGGTAGAATCGCCGACTGACACCGATTCGGTCGGGTTTCAATTCTGAGTAAAAGCAATCGGATGTCTAACCGTAGTGATAAGCTGTGATACAGCGAAACAGATCAGTCTGCGGATGACTATATATATATATATATATATATATATATATATATATATGTCTTCCTTCATCATGCACCGATAGTCTCCGACTGATGTCAAATCAAATCGGTTGGATTTCAAACCTGGCTGGATCAATAGGATGTCTTACCGTACTGATAAGATGTTATACCGCGAAATGGGTCTGCAGATGGCTATATATATAACAAATACAACAAAACAGTGCCCCGCAATTAAACATTTATTCACGCTTACACTACAAATAAAAATAAATCAAGCAACTACCCAATAAAAATAAAAATTACGAAAAAGAAAACCCAACCAATTATAAACAAAAAAAAAATATAAATAAAGAATAATCAACCAATCACAAACAAGACCACCTTCACAAAATCTTACCATATTCTATATCAATATGAAAAAAACCGTGACTTAACAGCAAGCAGCCTTGATGAGTGAGAACATCATAACAGTGTCTTCACGAAACTTCGAAATCGGCATGAATAATGTGTCTGTATTAAAGAGACAAACCATATATATATACACACACACACACACACACACACACACACACACATATATATATATATATATATATATATATATATACAATTAAATTTGGTTTATTTAAAATTAATATAGTTTACATTACAACGCGAAAATTGCTGTTTCGAGATTATATATATATGAATCGTATAGTGGAATTGAATCAAAATCGATGAAAACAATTTTGAAGTATAATGACGAAATGAAATTTCGCAATCAGTGTAAAAAGTTTTTATGGCCAACGAAAGGTGACGGAAAAGTTGTAACGGACGAGTGTGAAAACAAAAACAGCTAACACGAACCTTCTGATCTGCTCAGCACTAATCTATATATACACGATACTTTGGCCATCAGATTAAACAAACGGATCTCGATATGTAAAGTCACAAGAAGAAACACGTGTAGCGGCACAAATACTATTATGAAGACTTAATGTATTATACAAAAAGCAAGTAATAATAATAATAATAATAATAATAATAATAATAATAATAATAATAATAATAAATCTCCATTTTAAATAAAACGTTCACGGCTTTTCGCGTTGTTTTTTTCTTCTATAGCAATATCTCTTGTCGGAAAAAAACTATTTCTGTTATATATATATATATATATATATATATATATATTGTTCAACCCCCTGTCAAGGTTTCCTTTCGGGGCAGTTACTAAAATTAATGCGATCCATGCTACGTAGTCTCCTGTTTTGTTTTTTTTTTTCATTCTGATTCAGTAGTGTATCGTGTACAATTTTTCAAGCATGTAACTTTACTGTTAAGTCATTTGGCATTTGCTATCATTCAAATAACATTACTTGCAAGAATCACCTCTGTTATGTCCAAATGCCGTTTTCAAGGGAATGGGTTTTCTTTTTTATGTCTTCGTGGCACATTGCATTCAATTTATTCCCATTCATACTGAATTCTATTATGCCTTTGCCCACAAGAGAGAAAAAAAATCAATGACCAACATATGTACTCTAGTGGGCTATTGGTGACCTTCTCGGATACAATGGGCGTCTAGCTTTCTATCAACCAATAAATTCATGAGAACACTACTCTTGCAGATGTATGCTTTTTGTATCTTTTCATGCATGTAGACATGCCCTTTCCATTCACTGTAGTATGGCTATCCTTAAGAAAGGCATGAATCCAACTCTTTTATAATACTATTGTGTTAAGAAACAGGAAAATGGAGCACCCAAAATGACAGCCAATCGAAGTGTTTTACTGAGCGAAATACATTTCAAATGTCAACTCCCAAATCGAGGAATACTTCTTTAGTTGCGTGTTTCTTGCTTTATGAAATTGGCATCAAGGACCCGTAAAATCTGGGTATTTTGTAGCTGAAGCAATTTCTGTGTGAGTCTTCTAGTAAAATTATTGCCTAGCTGATTATTAATGTTCGTTGAGGTGCAGTGGTTATCAACTCGGAATGAGAAATAGGAGAAACGAATTCTATTTGAATTCGTTGCATTCACTTTAACCCATTTCTACCCACTTTAGCTGTGACCAGAGTTTATATCTAAACTTATATATAAAAGGAATTTTGTCTGTCTGTGTGTGTGTGTGCGCGCGTCTCTGTGTGTGCGTCTCTCAGTTGAATAGCATAGCAGGCTGAGTCCTATGGCCATGGTTTACAACCAGTCGACTGCATCGCCCGGTTCACACTCCACCCTCGTCTATTGAACAGGTGAAGAGGCTCATCCCTTGTTCCCTGTTTAAGATGTGGTTTCCGGCTTTCTCTTTTCCAATCTTTTCACTCTTTTCTCTTTTTTCAATTGGAGTAGATAGACTAAACTATCGCCCGGTTAGCACTCCACCCACCTCTATTGAACAGGTGAAGAGGCTCATCCCTTGTTCCCTGTTTAAGATGTGGTTTCCGGCTTTCTCTTTTCCAATCTTTTCACTCTTACGTAGCCCCCTGCGCATCAGTGGCGTTACCGCCTTGCTCGGGGTGATATGATTTTAAAAAAAAAGAAAAAGAAAGAAATGGAAACCTATTACGGGAAAAACTTCTATCTAATCAGTTATGAATTTAAAATGACATGATCACCCAAGTGTGTATCACGTATAACACTTTACTGACTTTTAATTGTTAAACTTTAGAAGTTATATGATAAATGCGTATAGCGCAAAGTCGGAAAAACAACGATTGTTGTGATATATAATGATATATAATGTATATTAACTTTTTCATATACATACATTTAAAAATACCGTCTCTTAAATCATAATCGAGTATTTTTAAGAATATTATTTTTTTGTTTTTTGACTAGTGGTTTCATGCTGTCAAAAGTGCCGGCGAAATATCTATCTCGATATGCTGTCTAAAGTGAGGGCAACATATATATTGATGTACTTACGATTGAGTATCTTACAATGAGACATAAGTAAAAGGTGTTTTTTAATTTTAGATTTTCATTTGTTTTTCTGATTTCTCAATGTTTATTTCATTATGGTTTTAAATATTTAGATTAACAGGGGTCTGCATATGTAATCTTTTTCATTAATGGCCTTCGTCCGGACCCGCGACCTGTCATTATAATACGATCCTGCCCGCGGGGTCGAATGAGTTGCCTACCCCTGACCTAGATAAAAAATATCATGAAAGACTAAAGAGTAAATTTATTCAATAAAATCGCCATTGGCTTTAATCAAGGTCTCCAAACGACTTTGGAATCTCCTGCATCTTACCTGGACGGTCTCCTTATTTAAGTTGCTGAATGCTGGTATAATCCTTGCCATTAAATGCACTTGACATATAAGAAACAAGGCGGTTGCAGTCTGTGGTGGTAGGTATTCAGTTGTAAGGAGAGATGGAGTCACAGAAAATGTCTGACAGCCATGTCTGGATTCTTCTGTTTGTATGGCATAGTACAGATATATACAGCAGCCACCTTCTTGATCCCGGCTTGCTTATTGAATCTGAGGTTTTGTGGAAAGATGTTCGTATTGGAACTTCGGGCGCAAATGCCAAGCAGTACGGCATTCAATTTGCAAATTTCTGGCTCAGTGAATTGCGTCATGGTACTATTTTTCTCATAGATTTTCTTCAGTTGATTCTACGATACTTCGCAGTCGACAAAATCAAAACAAACAACGCGCATGCGCGAAATTAAAAATATAAAATGTCGACAATTTACCCATCACTCTCTCTCTCTCTCTCTCTCTATATATATATATATATATATATATATATATATAGAGAGAGAGAGAGAGAGAGAGATTTTGGTTTTACTACAACCACGCACTCCCGTAGACTTACCTGTCACGTTTCTGATCAGAGTAAAATTAAACAACATTTCTCAGAACATCATAAACATGTAGGTAATATCAGACATTTTAGTCAACAATACAATAATCCTTACTCATACACAGTAAAAAGAACCTTCAGATATTGGAGGCCATCTACTTTAAATCCAAACAACCCACACTTAATAAAATCACATCTAAATCCGGACATAACACGTTACATTGCATTTGAATACATGGTTCTGTTGTCATTTCGTTTTATCACGCGGTGTGACGTCATAGAAGCGCATTGCAACTTTGCGTTTGTTATATTTGGTAACTATTGCCATTGCCTAGCGGAGTTTTATGTCAACAAAAGATAAAATCGTCGTTGATGGTGGATGTTATTGTGTTACCGTCTTAATAACCTCTCTGAAGATGGCTCATGTGAGCCGAAAGCTTAGAACTAAATTAATAAAAAATTATCCAAATGTTGGAGAATCTTTGTCTTTATTTTCAACTGAAATTAAAGCCAAAATACGACGTTTAGAACGGCTATTGAATAAACATAATAGACATTCATTGTCTCTTATATTTAACAGTATATGTTTAGAAAATTATTTGCTGCCTCAATGCATATATATATATATATATATGTGTGTGTGTGTGTGTGTGTGTGTGTGTGTGTGTGTGCGTCGAGGGATTTAACACTATTCATTTTACAGCGTTTATTAATTATTTATCACAATTTCTTTCTTTCCTCAAAGCCCAGAATGATTGGAGAGTAACATAAGAAACAAGATGTCCTTCCTGTGTTCTTCTGACATGACGAATGTTGGTTTTGCAAGAGAATTACATTCGAAGATAAATACCTGTCATCTTAAATAAGATCAATTTTTCTTTCTGTGTTCCACTTACGCAACACACTGAATTTCTTTACACTTTTTTGGTTTCATTCTATTTTCGTCTAATTTTTTTCTAATTCTATTCTTCCTTTTGTTTGTTCGTTCGTTCGTTCGTTTGTCTATTTCGTTAGCGTTAATTTATTCCGGTTTGAGCGATTTTCTTTTATACTGGCTGTTGATTAGCATTCTTCTTCTCGTCTGTTGTTTTTCATTTCCTCCATTACGACAATTTTGCCTCTTAATTGAATTTCCTTTCATAGAATGTTTTTCTTTCTTTCTTTCTTCCTTCCTTTCTTTCTTTCTTTCTTTCTTTTTTATTTGAATTTTCATTGCGCCACTTTCTTTCTTCCTTCTTTGAAAGGTTCTGTTATGTTGTTTTAGTCAATTACATTTATTTTTAATTCTTCTTATACTTTGTTTCATTATTCCCTTTGCAATAAAAAGTATCATTCATCCGTTTTTCATTCATATTTTACTTCTTATTCGTCTTTCATTTTTATTTTAAGTTTTTTCTTTTTTCATTCATGCTTAATTCTTTTTTTATTTCTTTGCATTTCATTTTTAATTAAAATTCCACATCCTTTTTCCCTAAGCTTTAAACTTTTCGCTATTACCATATGTTTTTTACAAATTCTTTTTTAAAAATAATTTATTTTAGATTTAATGTTGTGAAAATTATATTATTTTCTATTATTTATCATTTTTATTTTCTCACCTTTATTTTTTTTTAAATAAATGTATTATTTTCTTAAATTTTATTTAAATTATACACTTTTTATAGACTTTTATATTTCTTTGATTTTATCGTTTTTTTCTTTAAGTTTTAATAGAATTCTATCAATCAACCACGGTAGTCCAACATTGAGTGAATGTAGGCAGCTTTCAAGCTTCACCACTAATTTAGTTCTTAACCAAATTTAAACAGTTTGCACAGTTAAATAGTACGCCTCCTTAGCTAAAATTGAATTTTGGTTCAGTAGAAAAAAATTACATCAAAACATGTGAAGTCTAGAAAAAGAGACTAACTACATAAGTATATAAGTGAATGAGTGACTAACATTTCTAATAATAAATCTTATTCTTTATAACTTTCTTACTGCTTTAAAAAGTTCTAACTTAAAGTATTACAGCAAAATAAAATTTGAATGCAATATTTTAAATAAGAATTTTTTTTATTTTTTACTTCACTAGAATATCTTGTCCTTTACTTTTCCAGATTTAATAACTTATCCTGTTCTTTTCCAGGTTTAATATAAACTTAAGAAGATTACTATTCATGCGTGCATTTTTTCATTTAATATAGAGTGATTTTTACTTATTTCTATTTTTATCTATTTCTTTAAAATTACTTACTCAGTTTTATCGTACCGACATTATTTTTAATTTGAATTTCTGCTTTTTTACTTTGTTGATTTTAATTGATTTTACTACATTTTCCGTTTCCTTCCTTTTTTGCATTTCTATAAAACATTTATTAAAATTAGTTTTAGAATATACAGAATTTATTTCAGCAATTTTATACTAGTTATTTTTCTCGTTTTCTATTTTCTATATATTGATTAAACTGAAAGTACCGTTTTAATTCGTTAATTTCTTCTTATAATTACCATTATTATCCTTTATAAAAATAATTTATTTTCTCTATTTTATATTTCGTGATATTCTTACTTTTTTGTTTTTAATTCACTGTAGTTCACGTTTTCTTTTCCGTCCTTTATTATTTTATAGATTCCTTTTGTGGTCCATCCTTTTTTTATGTTTTTAACTGTTCCTCCTTGATATATCCATTCAACGCATTAGTGTTAAACTTGGTTCAATGAAAGCAAAACAAGTCATTAGATCACCTGATTCTTGCGTACAGGTGACGGGACGGTTTTGCCGGCGAAGGTACATTAAAATGCGACCGGCCAGAGAGTTCAATGAACAGAGCCGGGTTGGGTCGGTTAATAGCGATAATAGGAGTTTGTAAATTTTCTTGTGTCGTAGAATTTAGAACTAAGACCATTTGAATGAAGAAAAATGTATTTTGATTTTCTTGATGCTAAACATTTCGAAAAAAAATAAAATAAAAGAGAACTAAACAGCGAAAAAAACTAAAGATGTTTTTGTTGCATATTTATTGTCCTTTCATTAAAATGGCCATTACCTAGACCTAGATAGAAAAAGTGGTTTCTCTCTCACCGGCCTGACGTGGCTCCCCTTTGCCTCTTCTACAAATACTATCATGGCCTCTGCTCTGACGAACTTAAATCACTGGTGCCCCCTAGGTGTGAGTTTGCACGAGATACTAGATTGGCAACTAGGTCACACCCTTTTACAGTGAAACCGATGAAATGTAACCGCAATTTCTACTCCAACAGCTTCTTTTCTCGCACTTCCCGCCTGTGGAATTCCCTTCCGCATGCTTGCTTCCCCGATGGCTATAACTTCCAGGAGTTGAAATGTAAGGTCAATAGACACCTCCTAACACACTAAATATCCCATTCTCTCCAACTCTCCCCTTATGTACATCCTAACTCGTCTATCGCCCTGTGTAACCCCCTGCGCTATAGTGGCAGTGGAATGCCTTGCTGGGGTGACATGATTTTGAAAAAAATTACATTGCGTTTAAAAAGAAGACTATTTATTATAATTGGTGTGTTTCGTAAACATCTTTATATTTCATTTCCTTTATTTCTTCTCTTCAATTTTCATTTCGTTTTTTTTTTTGTTATTTTGTCTTTCTTTTCTGTTTTTTATAATTCAAGTCTTTGTTCTTCTAAATCTTTTTCTTGACTTTTTCCAGTAATTAGTTTTTTCTGTCTTTCTTTTCTCCCTAATTTATAGAACGTCCACTTCTAGTCTTACAGAATTACTTTATCCATATTCTATTTATTCATTAGCAATGAGATCCTCTTTCTCTCTCTCTCTATCTCTCTCTCTCTAGCATCTCTTCTCAACATCGAGGCTACTTTACTTTTGCTGTAAACTGACCTTCCTGGCGTTGAATCATCTGTAGTATGAGGAAGAGCGATATTTTCGAGTCCAGCCGTCAACATGCAGAAGATCTGCGATGAGCTGTTGAAAAGACTTCAGCTATCTGTTCCTGATGTGGAGTATTAATTTCCTTTTCATTTCCATCCTCTCCAAAACCTCCTCGTTGGTCAACGGTTTGGTCCATGGTATCTTCAGTATCCTTCTGTAGAACCACATTCCGCTTGCTTCCAGTCTTTCTCTCATCTTTGACGAGATTGTCCAGAAATCGCTATCATATTGAAGGATAGACATCACATAACAATCCAGTGCTTTGTTTTTTTTGTTTCCTGCGAAATTTTCCTGTCTCTCAATATTCTACTCAGCTTGTGGATTGCATCATGGCCATGTCAGTATACCTTCGGATTTTGGTGTCGCAATTACCGTCCTCCGTTAGAACACTTCCCATGTATTTAAATTTCTTTACCGCCCTGATTTTAGTATCTCCGGCCTGTAGTTGGCATATTGAGTTCATCTTTTTACTGATAACCATGCATTCAGCTTTCTTGTAGTTTATATCGAGTCTTTTTTACTTTTTCTAGTCTTTTTTACCTTTTTTAAACTACTTTCTGTAAAAAGTCTTGTAGTTTCCTTCCCGTGTCTGCTATCAGCATTCTATCATCTTCATATTCATATTTAATTGGAGTAGATAGACTGAACTATCGCCCGGTTCACACTCCACCCACGTCTATTGAACAGGTGTAGAGGCTCATCCCTTGTTCCCTGTTTAAGATGTGGTTTCCGGTTTTCTCTTTTCCAAACTTCTCACTCTTACGTAGCCCCCGGCACATCAGTGGCGTTACCGCCTTGCTCGGGGTGATATGATTAAAAAATATATATATATATGATATTGTTCAGATTGCAACCGCCAAAGACTAATCCTGGTAGAACTTCTAGAGCTCTAAGTATTGTCTCGCTGTATAGGTTGAATAGATCTGGCGAGAAGACACATCCTTGTCTTTCACGCTTTTCTATCTTTGAATTCACCGTTTTCTATCTTTGAATATCTGCTGAACTCGTTTTTTGTCTGTAAGCAGGCAGTTTACCAGTACAGGTTCTTGATTACTCTGATGTCTCTCTCAAATATTGTTACTTCATCCTGAAGCGAACAGAGAAAGGGAGAGAGTTTTTTTCTTTTTATATCGCTTATCATTTTCCGTTCTGCCACGTCATTTAGTGAGCGTTAAGAGAACATTCTTTGCAGAGTAAGTTTGTCGAGGGTCTCTATCAAGATTTTTTACTTACTTTGTCGACTGACTTTGTGTAGTCTATGAAACGCATGTAACCGTTTTTCTGCATTAGTAATGCTCTTTCTGATAACATTCTAAGCATAAATATCGCGTTCCTTGTTCCAGTGTCCTTGAGGAAACCGCACTGTTCTTGTCCTATCTCTGGCCTGAATCTGCTGTGCACGCTATTCACCAGGATTCGGATGTCATGTGACTCATTAAGCGGATTGTTCGGTGGAGTTAACATTTGTTTGCGCCTGGCTTCTAAGGCAGTACTATAAAATCCTATCTGCGTAGGTCTTACAGTATATCACCACTGTTGTACATTTATTATTTCTGTGATTGTGTCCACGCCGAAATTGTCTAAGGCTGTCAGCATTTCTATTACAATCTCTATTGCCATGTGGTCCATCTGTTTTGTTTTTTTTTGTTTTTTTTTACTATTTAGTTTAGACAGTGCTGCTTCCACTTCGGATTTTAATATTTCTGGTCTGTCGGTATCTCTGTGTCTTGTCAGTTTCTCTCTCTTGTTTTGGAAAAGATATTTTATATTTACTTCACTTTATTGAAATATTTATTTTTTCTCTAATATGACAGTTCCATATTGGATTCTATATATTCTGTTGAAGAGCATGTATTTTGTCTTGTTTGTTCCCTTATTTTTTATGCATGTCTCCTTAATTAGCTATGCTCAATCTCTCTGCTTCTGCTCAATTTTTTGTTGGGTCGTTTTTCTTTAGCCTGTCTTCATTTGCTTCTTATTTCCTTGTGTAGTTTTCTGTATTCCATTCAGTGTCTTGGAACTGCTGTCCGTTGTGAACCGATTCTGTGATCCTCTCATTTTTTTCTTCTAGGTCAGTTTTTCTTTTGGGACAATGTTGTGTGCTAATGCCACTAACGCTTTCTTTAATGTGTCCTATTTGGAGTTTCCGTTTTCAATTTGTACTTCGCTTTTGCGTAGTCTATGAAACACAGGGACTAGATTGCTGCCAGTAGATTGGAATAGATAGACTAAACTATCGCCCGGTTCACAACCCACCCACGTCTATTGATTAGGTGAAGAGGCTCATCCCTTGTTCCCTGTTTAGTATGTGGTTTCCAGCTTTCGCTTTTTCAAAGTTTTCACTCTTTTCTCTTTCTCTTTTTTTAATTGAAGTAGATAGACTAAACTATCGCCAGGTTCACACTCCACCCTCATCTGTTGAACAGGTGAAGAGTCTCATCCCTTGTTCCCTGAGTCTCATCCCTGGATGTGGTTTCCGGTTTTCTCTTTTCCAATCTTTTCACTCTTACGTAGCCCCCTGCGCATCAGTGGCGTTGCCGCCTTGCTCGGAGTGATATGATTAAAAACAAAAAAAAGTACTGGTTGTTGATTACCCTGACTTTTCTGAATATATTCAGATTGACGAGCATCTCTATCAAGTGTTTGTGGTGTACTTTGCTGAATGCCTTTGCGTAGTCTATGATACACTGGTACTAGATTGCTTATTCTAATATATCACATCCAGGCGCCTATTTTAGTACTGAAACGATTGATTGGGTTTATTTTAATATATTTCCCTCAATTAATTATTTGCTTTCTCGAATGTTATTTTTCTCGCAAAACATTTAATCCTGGCATTAGCGACGTTAACCTCCATTTATCTTCGAACGGCACCTCAGGCTCAACACAGTCATATAGTGTGCTATGGGTAAACTGTTGTTGTTTTTTTTATTTTTTTGACTGTAAAGTATAGCAAGATCAATTGGGCATCGACAATGAGAAAAGGACGAGACTAGCAGTGGTTTTTCGTCGTCTAAGGTAACGTGGTTTACGGCCTATCGCGTTGAATACACCGGTTCTTACTCGATCACCGAAGTTAAGCAACGTTGAGCCTGGTCAGTACTTAGATGGGTGACCGCTTGGGCATACCAGGTGCTGTAAGCGTTTAATGACGGATGTGCGTGCTTACGGCCTATCACGTTGAATACACCGGTTCTCGCTCGATCACCGAAGTTAAGCAACGTTGAGCCTGGTCAGTACTTAGATGGGTGACCGCTTGGGCATACCAGGTGCTGTAAGCGTTTAATGACGGATGTGCGTGCTTACGGCCGATCACGTTGAATACACCGGTTCTCGCTCGATCACCGAAGTTAAGCAACGTTGAGCCTGGTCAGTACTTAGGTGGGCGACCGCTTGGGAATATCAGGTGCTGTAAGCGTATAGTGACCGATGTGCGTTGTGGCAAAGTGGATATCGGCTTGGAAAGAGAAATCGGTGAGCCGAGTTCGAATTCCAGTTGAATACCCTGCATTCACTTAAGCACTGGTACTCTTGGGGAAAGGTATTAATCCGTCCCTTCTCTCCAGTTATGGGTTAAATAACAAGACTTGGGGACCCTGCTCTTAAAAACAAATCTCAATGAATCTTGATACTCGAAAAGAAAAATGTTGTAAAAATAAAATAACCTTACTCCAAAATCATTGGTTATGACCTTAAAATGATCCCATAAGGATTGATAGGTCGTTAAACTTCGAAACAAAAAAAAAACAAACTAAGGTAACGTGGGTTGGCTAGAATCTGGCGCAAACAGCAGCAAATTGTGCCTCGAGATTGCTCACCGGAAGAGCTTGCAGGGTTGCCTTTTTATGCGTTACATCTCTACACACAACTCGTATAACCAAAATTGTATGACAACCTCAGAAGAAAAAAGGAGCCGGGAACCCATTCCAAAATAGAAAGAAGGTATGAGCCTCTAAACCTGTTCAAGCGTAGGATGGGGAATATGAACCCGGCGATAGGAATCTCTACCCCTATTTAAAAAAAAAGATAAAAAGAATAATTGTTATCACTGGAAATATGCATTAAAAATCAAAATTAAAGATATAAATAAAGCTGGGAAGCATTGAACAAGTTTTGTATTCATCTTCCCAAGTTAAAATCCCTTCATGATAATTTATTTTAGAATGCCGACAGTCGAGGCGCAGGGTATTTAAACATGGCTATGATAAGGTTATTTCTAACATTGTAATCTATTCTGAGACTCTTGCGGTAGGGTGATAATAATCTATACCCCAAGCCTGGGTATATTACAGCTCTCTACTTTCTTCAATATAACCTAAAATAAAAAATAACCTCAGTGTTTGATGATTTTTATTAAGCTTTTCGCGGACATGTTTTAATGAATGTTTAAAAGATTTCTAAATAATATAATATAAATTATTATAATTTTAAACAAATGAAATCAATTCTTGTAAAAATTCATTATTTATCGCAATTTTTTTTCTTCAGACAATAATGTTTTTATTATATATTATTTTTAAAATCAATTAAAAGCTTATCTAATTAAATAATGTCATAGTTTTATTGCATTTTCTATTTTCCTATTCGGAGCAGATTTCCAGGAAAGTGGCAAAAAAAAAAAACAAGAAAATTAAAAAATTAAAAATATATATAAACGATTTACATTCTCCAAGATGTCTTGCGTTTAACTAGTAATGTTTGCGGACAGTTTTTAATTTCTAGAAGTTTCATGAAATTATATTCATGGGAGTAACAAATTTAGAAAAATTCTTTTACCAAGATTTAAAAAAGATAATTTGATAAATAAATTCATTTATTTGTGTATGAGTCATGAACATTTTATTGAAATTCTACAATTATTTGATTTTTGCAAGAATTTTCAAATTAATATGTTTTGCACCGGAAAAAATTCCCATAGTCAATTCTGGTCCCACGCTGACGCAAACAAAAAGAAAAGAAAAAACATTTTCAACCAAAATCTCGAACGTTTTTAGATAAAAAAATATATAAAAAAAAATTATAAAATACTCCAGTCGCTCCTCTTAATAACGAACATTTTGACGATAAAATTTTATTGTATTTAGTTTAGGTCTTTTTCTTTATCTAGGTATTCTTTCTTTTTTAGTGAAAAAGTAGAGGCACCTAATATATATATATATATATATATATATATATTGAGGTGGATTATTTTAAAAGATTTTACTCTGCAAATTTTCTTCTTGGGTAATTTTCATTCAGATACAACTGTGCTTTTCATTTTAACATTTGTTTTTTTTCATTTTTCTACGTAATTTTAAAAAGTCTATTTACATTTGCTTCTCTTTTTATTTATTTAGAAATCTCGCCTTGCTTTGTTTCTTCCCGTTCGTTATTTCTACACTTCAGGCCTACTTTTTCTTTTCTTTCCCATTGATTTCCAAATAAAGTAAAACACAGACAAAAAAAAAAGATCTTTTTTTCGTTATGACGTCAAAAAGTAGTTCCTCGCGTGATGTCAGATCTGCTCACGTTTGATACGAGACCAGATTAAAAAAACACGAGTGAATGCTCAGAAAAGAAAAGAAAACAATTTCTTTTATTGATGCCACGTAGCCATAGCTTTTCATACTGAGAGGTTTGAATTCGCTGTGTAGTCAATTAGTAAGCCAGATATGATCTAGTGCAATGCTCCGGGTGGAAATCAAAGTGAAAAATCGCTACGGTAGCAATACTGTCATGTTAACCGTTACTCTTTCAATAGAGATATCACAAAAGCTTACACTGGGTAGCAAAAAGGGTATTTCTGTTTAGAGTAGCAGTTTTACCCTGCCTTCTTTTCAATCACAATCGGTAATTCCACCGCGAAACTCCACAGACATGAATTCAAACTCGAACTAGGACGCTGACTCGAACACGGACACAGAATCGGTCTCGTTGGAGTCTTATTTATTTATTTATTTATTTATTTATTTTTGCTCATGCTCATTTTATGAAGTAGCTATTTACAAGTAAAAAGGTGGCATCTACATTTTAAAAACATTTAAAGTGACATGCAGAGGTTAATTTACTTGGATAGTATACTGGAAGTTCAAATTTCAATTAAAGCCGCTTTCTATAAGAATTACCGCCGTTATTTGTGTAAAACTAAACATATTTACTCGAATTCCGATTGGTTTGGTATATAAGCCAAATCAGCTCTTATAGTTTATACGCTTTAATTTTGAACGTAGATCAAAATCCTGTCTATATTTAAGCTGTATAATGGCGTGTAGATCACATACTATACAGGCAATTAATTTTAATTGCAAAATGGCATGTTTCATATTCATTCATAATTTAAAGTAGGATATTGGCAATTATTTGGCACAGAAAACACTTAGTGTAATTTTACATTTTTGTGCTTAGAATACATTTTTTGTTTGTTTTTTTAATGCTGGGCTGGTGTCGTCCGTCTTTGTTGGGTGCGTATAAATTAATGTTACCTCAAACACTTGTATTAACTATTTTTCGTAATCTTTTTACCAAAGACTTTTATAGACATTACTCTTTTGGAAACCAGATCTTGCAGTCATTATTGATTTTAACGTATTTATTGATTTTAACGTATCTTCACGTTAAAATTTTTTAGAACTTACGAAATTAGAAACAACTTTCAAAACAGCGTGTTACAATTGGGAAATAATACAGTTTTTCTTAACGCCGTGGCTGTGGTGTGCTTCATGCGACAATGTAATCCGGAAATTAAAATAATAAATAAAACATTGCTTAAAGTAATTGAAGCTAACCGCTAATCCAGGTATATTGGCAAGCAATGAGCTCAAAAGAAGATTTATTGAAAGAACTTCAAATCTATATAGCTCTGTGGTGGACAATAGTCCCAAAAGCACCGGACATGAATTGTACGTGAAAGGCTTAGTGATATTCTTCACCTTGGAGCTGAAAGGTAACATTATTAATCCGTGGTCAGCTTCTCTGCACCACATGGCAAAGATAAATTGGCTAATGTCAGAGTAACACTGGATTCATTATCTCCTCTTCACTACAGATATATCTGTATATTTTAATAAATATACATATTATCCTTCGTCTATGGCACGACTCGGAGTTTCATGCGTTAGGCAATCATCAGGTGCATCTTTCAAAATTACAGTTTATTAGATTAATAGTCGTGTCATAGACGTAGGACGATATGTATATTTATTAATATGTATAATATAGCACTTTTCATACATTGATCACTGCTACATATGTACACCTTCCTCATGACGAGATCTATTAATTTTCGCTACTATATATATATATATATATATATATATATATATAAAGTAAGTCAAAAACATCCGAAATTTAATTTAATTTCGTTAAATGACTATCATCAGCAACGGTCGAAAACAAAAAATTATTATATCAAATATGATACAAAATTTCTGTATCGAAAGAAGCCCTAAAAATATTATATTTATAATAATTATTATTATATTTATATGTATTATTATTATTATTATTATTATTATTATTATTATTAATTACTTTATACCTATTTTAATGTGTAACACCACTAATATGATAAGTCTATATTTTAATTCATTTATATCCTATCTCATAAATATAACTTAGGGGATAGGTTTAGCCATCATGTAAGTCAGGTAAATTGTCGAATATCTCGCGGAGAATATAGCCCCGATGAAAATACACCTTGACCTCTTGTTGCAGGGAGGCGACGGAAAATATTTAACTAATAATCTGGACGTTCACTGTTCCTGCTACAAATGCCAAAGACGAACGATGCTTTTAACTTACAGGGTACCTTGTTGGTCGTTAGTGAACACATTCTGGAAGGTGTCGCTTTTTAGGTCGAAACCAGCGACGTACACAACTAAAACTGGAATAAATACACAGCCTGTTCTCATCAGTGCATCCTACAGGGCGGTATTCAATACTAAGAGTACTAGATTCACAGTTAAGTCTCATCATTTTAAATTTTAAATTTCTAAATGCTGCCTTAAGTTCTATGCATACAGTTTCTTCTCTCGCATGTCTTGCTTGTTGAAAACTCTTCTTTTCCAGTCAAATTTTATCTCTAATAATATAAATGCCAATCGTTAATTTTTGTTTTTTTTTATTTCCGCTTCGTTTATTCAGTCAGTTAAGTGCCATGCGCGATACACGCTTTGGACGATCATGTCTCGGAAGAGACATAACTGACTGGGCAGACGATTATCCCGTAGTAGGTTGCCATTACTTTCTGCGGTAGACTGGTTGCCGACCAAGGCTATAGAACCCAATCTATCTTGTTATTTAACCCATAACTGGAAGGAATAGACGGATTAATACCTTTCCCAAGGGTATTTGCGCGTAAGTGAATGCAAGGAATTCAACTGGAATTCGAACTCGGCTCCCCGATTTCTCGTCCCGAGCCGATATCCACTGCGCCACAACGCACATCCTAATTCGTTTATTATTTATCCTTAATTACATCGTTTATTATTTATCCTTAGTTACATTCTATCATTTTCTTATATTCTTGTATATTCTTATATTCTTGTATATTCTTATATTCTTGTATATTCTTATATTCTTGCATACCCAGTAACCGCTTGTGTCTTAGTGACTGCATTGCCATCCTTGCAGTGAAAGGGTTAAACAAAGAAATAATACTCATGCGCCAATACAAAGAACATAATGGACTGGAAAATATATACCTTGTCTCCCCAAAGAGAAGTGATGTGACACAAGGTCGAGTTAATTGTGGGGAAACCGAAAGTATACGCTCAGATCTGAGCCAAAAATTGCCCAATCCCCGCGACAGTCGTTTTCGCTAGACTCAGTGGCGACCAGTATTAATTTTTTCCCTAGTTGCACACCTGCCCTCGAACAGAGAAACAATTAAGCTGCACCTTGCCCTAGAATAAAGATGCAACTGAGAAATACCAGGGTTATCACTGTGTTAGGCTTTTCTCGGACAGTAGGATCAAAGTGTAATATCTGTTCTCAGATGTTCACTTTCTGCTATGACCATCTAAGACTAGATTTATACCCAGTTAGCGCATAACTTGACTGGTTAATCTTTGATCAGTCGCCTGGGCATATGCACTCAGGTTCCTCACGTTAAAAAGCCGACTTTATGTCAAAACTTGATCCAGTGTGAGAGTACGGTAAATCCTGGGTTATTATTGTGTCATATACGGATACCTGAACCATATTTCTTCTGGTCTGTGCTGACAACATTAGTTTGTCAATGCAGCCCTTTTTTATGGCATGTCATTTATTGCCAACTAAACTTTATTTATTGCTGGTAATACATTTTTCTTTCAACAATTTATTGTTGTTTTTTTATATAAGTGCTGTGTCTAGTTTCAAGATTCATTGGGATTTGTTTTTAAGGGCAGGGTCCCCAAGTCCTACCCTTGTTATTTAACCCATAACTGAAGGGAAGGGACAGATAAATACCTTCCCCAAGAGTACCAGTGCTTAAGTCAATGCAGGATATTCAACTGGAATTCGAACTCGGCTCACCGATTTCTCTTTCCAAGCCGATATCCACTGCACCACAACGCACATCCGTCACTATTCGCTTACAGCACCTGGTATTCCCAAGTGGTCACCCATCTAAGTACTGACCAGGCTCAACGTTGCTTAACTTCGGTGATCGAGCGACAACCGGTGTATTCAACGTGATAGGCCGTAAGCCCACAATGCAGCCTTTACAATATATCTATCGTGAAAAATATCTCTTCCCTATAACCTTTTGAAATTTTTTGTACAGCCGTAGAAATGTTTATTTGATCCTTGTTGTAAACATAGAAGCTCACTGATGTGTCACATCTAATATGAGAAGTAATTATTTTATGGTTGCTATAGCGACCAGTAATCAAAATTTGATCTGAGGATCGAAAGATTGTTTTATTCTACTAAGAAAAATGAATTAAGCATTACACTATATTTTGGATAGAGTACGAACCATGCGCTGTTTCAACCATTGAGATCTGTTGCAAATATCATCCTTTTGTTCAGACTTAGGGGTATTTAGTGTAGGTCGCTCTTAATTTGGGTCTACGTCTTCGACCTTGCCACCCATTATGCAATAACTGACTGATCCGCCTGAAGAAAGCCCTCATAAAATTAACTACTATACTCTGGTGAGTGAATGGAAGAGACAGGGTGAAATCCTGAACTTACAGCTGGAGGAAATAGGAGTGGAAACGTGATCGTTTTGCCGAAACGGCATGAAAACGTTATTCATTACTACGATTCATTAAAATCACACCTCAATCACTCACTAAAATTATATTATTTGTAATCTTACTAGCAGTATAGCCCGGCGTTGCTGGGGTGTAATGAAAGCTATAAAACTAATCCATGTTCTAGACCTAAGACTCTACGAAAAACGTAGGTTGTTAAGATTAAGAACTACAATTATATCTACATAGAGCAAAAATTGATGCAAAAACTAAAATAAAATGGCTGAAAACCTGATTTTGATCAGACCCCATATATATATCGGGGTATCGATTTCCAATATCGGAATCAAATAAGTCACCCAAGGATAAACTAACCTAAGTACATCCATGAAAACTAATCGTACCTATCGGGATGAAAAATTGGAGAAAATGGGTCATATTGATGGCTGAATATTGGTTTTTGATCAGATTTGATAGAATATCGGACGTATCGATTTCCGATATCGGGAAAAATGAGTCGTCTGAGATCTACTAATGTTTGAGACTAAAAATTATAATTTTACTAAGTTAGAGCAAATTCTGCGGCAAGGACTACAATAAAAGAGCTGACATTCTGATCTTGATCAGATCTGATCGGATATCGGGGTATCGATTTCCGATATCGGGGGGAAATCGGAAAAATATGTAAACCATGACCTGACTTAAAGCCTAAAAAATATTTGTGTTAGGTTTGGTGAGAATCGGATAAAAATTGTGGATTTGTATAAAGGACATACAGACAGACAGACACACGCAAAAACATCTTGCCTTTTATATATAGAGATTACAATAGTTTTATACTTGTTACCAAGTGTCACTTCAGTTTGCTTTAGTTGGAAATTCACCAACAACGCCCTTGATTATTACTGATAACGAACAATACCCAGCAGAGGAGAAGATACTTTGACGTGGTGTAATGGTTAAGATTGTTTCACTAGATTAATTATAACTGAATAGTGAGTTCGATTATCACTGGGGACCCCATAATTAAGGCTTTGTGCTACAACAAATCGCACTAATAAAAAAAAAACACCCCGGTTGCTGGACTTGGAAAATTACGAAAGACCGTTGATTATCACGAACCCTGCTGATTAGACCTTCGGCTTTGTTGCACATTTAAGAAGCGCTTAGAAAATCAAAATTACAGTTTCATTATTGAGAAAGTCACTACAACGCATTCTGTTTAATATGTGACGAAACGTACCAATCCGATGAGAGACACTTAAACCTGCTGTTATGAACAGCAAGCCGATCTCTGTAGATCAGTTACAACCAAATAAAGTTCGTTTCCATAATTTCGCCTTTGACTTGAGTTTTGTTTAATAAAATATCAACCTCTGTGGGTTATTTAATGCCAGACGGTAGTGTTTTAAGGTAGTTTTTTTCATGCTAATACACTGTTTTGAACCTAGCTCCTGGGTTTCGTGTCTTACTTCCGGCACTGGTCATTACAACTTTGCGGCAAAGTTTCACAACGGTCACCAACAACACCACCGACTGTTGCATATATTGAACCATACCAATAAAATGAGAGGACATTTCAACCTTGTGTAATGGTTAGCAAGCTTATCTCCGTTGTCAGTTACGACTAAATAGTGATTTTATCCCTCAATCGGGGCATTTACTTTAAATTTCTGCTTCCTCTAAACCACGCTTGGAAAATCATCATACCAGTCAGATGAGGTTTCGAATAAGATCTTCTAAATAACCTCCATCTGAACCCCTCATCACGTCCTTGCTGGTGATAATTACCTCAACGTACTTTTCCCCGGATCTTTCAACACTAGTTCCGCGCAGAAAGCGTTGACAGAACGACTCCGCGAAAATTACTGGTGAATAACTCGTCCACATGCATGTTTGTTACCCTTAAAGACTTAGTTCGATTAGGTTAAATGAAGAAAAACTGTGACACGAATGAAAACCAAACGTGGCAAATTTTGACAAAGTTGAAACAGTCCACGGTCGAAAAACTGGGCCGTGACATCTCTGATTCGTCACATTTTGTGCTGTTAACGGGATTCACTCTGGAAAATGTACAATTCACTTCTCATCTCAACTCACGCTACTCATTCTTTGTGACACGTTGAAATGACAGCCAGATACTTATTGTCTGCAAACTTGACTGCTCTCAAACGATTCTTACGAAACTGTGCGCGACTTCATAGCATGGAACCTGCTTGCAGCGGATATTTTTAACCAGACTGAAACTTATGGCAGCACTTAGCATTTTCCAAAAGTAAGCCAGAACTGTCTAATGTAATAGTATGAGGGTTAAAATATCAAATGATGACCGAAGACTTCGCAAATTTTATCTGAATATCAGCCATCCACTAACGTGTACGTAATGTACCCATGTCAAAATCGGTATCGGCTTTTGTGAAGGTTGCACATTTGTTTCCGATTATTTCTCTCTCTTTTTTTATTTCTCTCTCTTTTTATATATCTATCTATCTATCTATCTATCTATCTATCTATCTATCTATCTATCTATCCTGTCTGTTCACTATCTATCTATCTATCTATCTATCTATCTATCTATCTATCTATCTATCCGAAGCTATTAATATCTATTTATCTATCTATATACCTATCTGAAGCTATTAATATCTATCTATCTATCTATCTATCTATCTATCTATCTATCTATCTATCTGAAGCTATTAATATCTATCTATCTTGCTAGCTAAGTGTGTGTGTGTGTGTGTGTGTGTGTGTGTGTGTGTGTGTGTGTGTGTGTGTGTGTGTGTGTGCAAATAGCGAGAGAAAACGTTTTGTATAATATTTTGCTTTGCTACGTTTCAATCTTTGCATGTGTATCTTCAGTTAGGATTGTCATTTCTCTTCTCTCCTTTGTCTTCCTGGTGTGTGCTTCTTCCAAGTCATTTCTTTTATGTCATTTCTTTGTTTTAAATTGTCATTTTTTTCTATTCTTCTCTTTTATTACATTATTACATCTCCTCGACCAGACATGCAATGACCTCTTCCTTTTAATAAAGTTCCGATTCTGTCGACATACGACTAAAGACAATAAGTTTTTCTTCATTCTTTTCCTTCCCTTCCTATCAATACTACTTTCTTTTCCATTCTTGTTTTTTATTCTCTCTTTCGTTTTCTTTCCTTCATTTATTTTCTTCATTTTCTTCCATACATGCATTCTTCCTCACTTTTTTATTCTCTTGGTTCTTCTATTAATTTAATTACCCTCGTTTCTTTCTTATAGTATAAAATTATTCTTAGTCTTTCATTCTTTCTTCTTTTTTGTTTATTTAAATTAATTTTCATCCTATGTTTATGCCTTCATTTCTTCCGACCTTGTCTTATATATATATATATATATATATATATATATATATATATATATATATATTATGTTTTCTTTCTTTCCGCCATTTTCCAGATCATACCTTCTCTGTCTTCCATTTTCTTTTATTTTCCCTCTTTCTCTCTTTCGTTTTTTCTTTCTTTCTTTTATGCGTAACCTTCATTATATTTCTTCCTTTTTTGTCTACTTCTTTTCTCCCTTCTTTCCTTATCATCCTTAGCGTTATTCCTCCTTACATCAAATATGTTCTTTCCTTCCTTCTTTCTTTATCCATCATTCGATTCATTCCTTTTTTCTTTTTTCTTTTGTTACGTTCTTGAATTATTTATTTTTCCTGTTCCCTTCCTTCCTTCTTTTTATATTTTTATATCAATTGTGTTTTTCCTTCCTTCCTTCCTTCCTTCCTTCCTTCCTTCCTTCCTTCTTCACTTTTTCTTTCTTTCTTTTTTCTTTTTTTCTTTCTTCACTTGCCTTAATTTTATCCGACAGTATTTTGTTTTTCTCTCTTTCCCATATTCCAGACATCTCCCAGTCGTCTCCATCATTCAGTAATTCTTTTATTCCATGGATCATTACAGATTTGTCTATGGAACATTCTCAAGCAGAACCTGAGTGTCTCCATGAAAGGTCTCGGGGCATCGATACTACACATCGTCTGAAATCCAAATCGACAGATTTTGCACGCTTCTGAAAACTTAGTCTCTCAATCTGTCAGTTTCATTCAAGCACTGAACGAATGACTCAGAAATAATTTAAAAAATAGATCTGAAATAAAAAAGAGTAAGTCAGGCACTAAGACACCACATCAATGCAGAACGTGCTTGAGATAGTAAATGAAATTGGCACAATCTAAACCATCATACTCAAGTGATTAGGTCATTTTTTCTATATCCACCCTGACAAAATAATCAAATGCAAAATACAAAAGACAGATGAAAGTGTAAAAATTAATGAACAAGTCAAAATTTTAAGTTTTAGCTACTCTAAATTTATATATATATATATATATATATATATATATATATATATATACACAAAATGTTCTTTATTATAATATAGAATATATATATTTGTTTGAACATTATTTTTGATCGATAGTAGTATTCAAGTAGATATTATGTTTTTAATTAAACAGTGTTATATATTATTTATCTACTGGCCTGATTATTTACGATAGATTTTTATTACGAAAATGTGTGTCATTCGGCAGGATTCGAGCCTGCGATCCCTATTCACATATTCGAATCCTGACAAATGACACACATTTTCGTAATTAAAATATATCTTAAATAATCAGGCCGGTAGATATAAATATATAATACTGTTTAATTAAAAACAGAATCTACTTAAATACGAGTATCGATCAAAAATAATGTTCAAACAAATCATTTCAAATTGTCGGTTGTTTATAACCAAGTTTCGTTAACCTTCGTTAATATATATATATATATATATATATATATATAGAGAGAGAGAGAGAGAGAGAGAGAGAAAGAGAGAGAGAGAAGTAGTGCAAACTAATGGGTGACGGTCTTCTGTTAGTAGTGATTTACGTTATTAAAAGTGCTCGATATTTAATAGAGCATTGTAAATGGTAATATTTTTATTAGGTTGTCCGAAAAGTTCGTAAACACTTGCAAGAAATTGAAATTTTACTCACAAAAACAACAAAAATCATTGCTCAAAACAAAGACCATCATTTTCCAAGACTTTCTGCCATCGATCTGAAAGCTTTCGGATCTGGTCTAAGTACCATTCAGCCGGCTTCGAATCAAATAATTCTTGACACGCTTTCTCGACTTCATCAAACGAGTCGAATCAGCGGCCCTTCAGAAAGTGTTGCATTGAGCGGAAAAGGCTGTAATCTGATGGAGCACAGTCAGGACTGTAGGCTGGATGTGGCAGAACCTCAACGCCGTCCAGCTCTTCAAACTTGTCTTTGGTCTTTCTGGCGGTGTGTGGCGATGTGTGGCGGTGTGTGGCTAATCAGAATGGAGATTCACTTAGGGGTTTAAATGAACCATGTTCATTATGCTTACATGAAAAACTATTTATTATTGGATCCCTTAAAAATAAAAAATTATTAAATAAACGTAACGAAATTAATGTCATATGTAGACATTGTAAATTATTCACATTAGAAAATGGAATAAACCTAAATTAAATAACATGCTCACGGACGAATTAGGTAAAAATAAAAATGAAAATAATAATAAAGCCAAAGATAGAATAAGTTAGTTGTCCTTTTTTTTAATAATTCCCCGCTTTGTATCAAGATAATAAACTTTACAGCAAATTGATAGATGAAGCGAAAAAATAGCAGTTCGAGGTTTCCTTTTGAAAAAATCTTTTCTTTAACAAATAGAATAAAAGGAACGGGATTGGTACTACCAAGAAGAGATATCATATCAAATGTAATAAAACTGAAAGGAAAATTATAAGATCAGATAAATGCGAAGGAAAGCAGACAAGAGATGAATAGGGTCAAGGAAAAAGAAAGAAAGAGGAGGAAAAAAGTTGGTTAGCACAGAAATTCCTCGGGGTCAAACCCGTAAGTGAATCTCCATTCTGATTAGCCAAACACGCACGGACAAAAAAACACCCACCTACATTCACAGTAAGCCAAAAGTATTTGTCATTTAAATGTAAATCGTCTGCACAGCCACACCAGCATTGCCTGATGATGAGAATGAATTAATCTCGAAACATAGAAATTTCCATGTAGCAATGGAAAATTGACATAACCATATAATTCTATTATATATATATATATATACACAACTTTATTGATGACAACAGTAAAAAAAAATTAAAGTAATCTAATAGTTAAAATCAAAGTAAGTGATTTTTGAAATGAATGCACTTATTTAGAATTTCCTTTTTAGAATTGAGTAAATTATGGGAAGGCTCAAATAAAGCAATTGCTAATTTTCCTTCAGCACAAAACTGGCAAAAATTACTCCCTACTTTATATTTAGGGCATTTTTTATTATTTCCCATTTTAGAATGGGGTCTTTATTAATCGTGTTTAGATGCCAAACATATGTAGCTAAGGAAATGTTGTGGCTATATTTTATGTGCTTAAAAGTACTGTTATGGTTGTAAAATCTTCTTTTAAAAATGTCATGAGTCACTCCAATGTAGAACTTAGGATTGATATCATTTAAATCTTTATAAACTCTAACACCGTACACAACACTAGATTGTTGGCAGTAACCATTAATGGGGTATTCATTCTTTCGTCTACAATTACATTTAAGTTTGGAATTAATAGCTTAACTTACTCTTATTGATACCACTAATTATTTTTCCTACGTTAGGTAAACAAGAATAACTTAACTTGATAGTATTTCTATTGAAAATTTTATGTAGACAACTATCACTACCGAAATGTTTGTCAATTAATTTAAAAAATATAGTTCCTATTTTAGTTTTAACTTCCTTATTGAAAGAGGGGGTTAAACCAGATTATTTTCCTGGATCTATTGTGAGTATTACGTTTGTTAGGTGAAGTGAATTGGAATATATCTTTATATCTACCTTCATATATATATATATATATATATATATATGAACAAAGCCTTGATGCCACAGGCTACAAATACCGATTTGAACAAATAAAAAGGCATTTTCTTCGCAACTTTAAAGTTAACCTTTCGTTTCAATACATCATCAGAAGGAACCGTTGGCAAAATCAAACGTCACAAGAAGACAACTTTTCCCAGAAATATTAAATGAGGAGGGAAAAGTTTGGAACACGATTAAAACAATTTATTGGTATAACAATTCACCAATAAAATAATAATAAATGCTCTAACAGTGTATAAAAAGAGATAAATTAACTCATAAACCTCTGAACAAAGAGAACAAATGAAATTCTCTCTTTTTTTCACGGGCTCGGTTGGTGTAACTTAATATGTATATATCGTTTTAAGTACATGTAAATAGTGTGCGATGTAGTATGCTCTGTATAAAACAGTGAAACAAATATCCACATATTTTTTACCACAGTCCGGACTATCAAGCACGTTTTGTCCTATCACACTCTATATATAAAAGTCACACACTATACAGGTTAGTAGATAGCCTTAAGAGGTCTTCTTGAGTGGCCACCAAAGTCACCGGATGTTACACACTTATATTTGTATTCTGAGAAGCTATTTGAAATCATTTGTTTATCAGACACCCTCAAGAAATATAGAGAAACTTAAAGAATGAATTAAACATGAATGCAATAAAATGCCAGAGCAATCTCTCCAACGTATTAGTGAATAATGCAGACCCAGAAATTAAATATCTTTTGAAAAAGAAAAAAGACATTTTGAACAGGCCATATAACAATTAGCTAAATAGTTGATAAAATTTTCATGTTTAGTATATATATATATATATATATATGTAAACTTATCGCTATACTCGTTTCGAAAAACCCTCTGAGTATATACGCGGAAGGAAAAAATGGTAATAAAAAAAGAAAGAGCTAAACACTTGAACATCAGTCACAGCACGTAACCCAAAGAAAAAAACCCGAGACCAGTAACCTAACACAAAAACCGCTCAATACACAAGTAGAGCAAGCAAAGAAAGTAACCAACCTGAAGATCCAGTTAGGTGAAACCTTAGTAGGTTCGTTGGCTCTTTAAGTTAGTTACTTCCTTTATTTCTTTATTTCTTTCTTTCTTTCTTTATATATATATATATATATATATATTAATCACTTTTAACGCTGTTTTAAGTATTTAAAATAATATATACAGTGATAACATTCATCAGCTCAATAAAAATCCATTAATTCTTTAGAAAACTACCTTGTTTACTCTTGGAAAATAATCTGAACAAATCTGAAAAATTTCGAGAGGCTTAAGACGGAAAGAATTTTGTTTCAAACCACTATTCAACCTTGTCTGAATGGCTAAGTTCTGTGTAGTTTAGTCGGTCTACTGCAAAACGTGTCTACACAAAATGCGAGTATTCAGGAAAAATAATAGAGTCTCTAGTCAAAATGCGTGTATTAACTAAAAATAAAGGAGTGTCTACTCAAAATGCAAGTATCCACTAAAAATAACGAAGTGTATACTTAAATGCGAGCATTCACTAAAAAAAGTATTTCAAGAGACTTTTGTGTAATTTTGGCAAATATATTTTTGTTTATAAAGAGATGTCACTGTTATTTTCATGTTTGCGTAAAAATAAATGACAATTTATTTATCACACCCTGTATATAAAACTATGGATTTCAGCGTTGTACTAGAATGGCAGAAAGATCACATCATTCTATCTATCTATCTATCTATCTATCTATCTATCTATCTATTGAAGTCAACACCCATAGGCGAGAGTCTGTTTTATGTTTATACGCAATAGTTGGGCCCACAGTGTGAAAACTTGCTTTTAGCATAGAAAAGTGTGTCACCTTTGGTTGTTGATTTCAATATCCTCTTTATATTTACATACTCATTACACTACTACTGAATATTATAACCCTTAAATGTAACATATCTTCAAATTAGATTTTATCTTATATATATATATATATATATATATATATATATATATATATATGTCAGTGTGTTTGTATTTTATTCATTAATACGTCATATCTTTTCTTTTGCTAAAACGATATCGCTTTAAAAGTTGTTTTTGTAGGTACTAAAAACAATAATTACAGTGATAAAATTATCAGGTCAAAAATAAAAATGCTTTACTTCTTTAGAGAATTGCCTTGTTTATTTTTTAATAAGAATCTAAACAAATATGAAAAATTGCCTTTACCATAAAAAAAGTTTATCACCTCTGGGTGAAAATTGGGTTTAACATAGAAAATTGTATCCGCTCTGGGTGTTGACTTTAATGTCCTCAATTTATGTTTACATACTCACTATCCATAATATCGAGTACTTTAACCCATAAATATAACATACCTTCAAACTATATTTTGTTTATATATAGATATATGTGTGTATGTGTTATGTTTGTTTGTGTGTGTGTGTGTGCGTGTGTGTTTGTTTTTGTATTTTACTTATTAATGCGTTATATTTTAATTTTTTGCTAAAATCGTTAATGGGTACGCATATTTGAGTTTATTTATTTAGTACATTTATCTATTCCCATCTACCGGTTCAAACAAGAAATATTATAAGAAAAATTAGATCTGATACAGATAAAATATACACACACACACACGCACACACACACACACACACACACACACACATACACATACATATATATATATATATATATATATATATATATATATATATATTATTTAAACCCGAGGAACCTTTCGGCCAACTCTTATCAAGGGTTCACGTTGGCTTTAATTTTAAGGGAATTAAGGAAAAGGACAAGGCAAAATAAATTACTTACAATGCTGGGAGATGATGGAACTCGTTTAAAAATAAATGTATTGAAAAAAACACATAAAATGTAAGGGGGTGTACACATGTAATTCCACAAGAGTGTTTAAAAGTGAAAAAATGTTACACTCACAGACTCACCAGCAATTGTAAGGAGCTTAAAAACCGCTCTTTCTGTCTGCACAGGCTCAGTTGATGAATTTTCAAGCAAATTGCTTCCAAATTACGAAGATGGTGTGTAGACCGAGCGCTGTGCAAGACAGTAAACCAGCTGTCCTCATATGCCAAGGCACACACTTGATTGTCCAAAAGATGTCGGCCAATAGCGGAATCCAGAACAGATTGTTTTGTTCTTATAGGTCTGAGAGAGCCACTGGAACGTATATTAGCGGGGACGTGTTGTGAAACCCGCGTCTCCAACCTCAGATCTGTACGTCCTATGTATGCCGCATCACAACAGCATTTAAATTGATAAACAATTGAACTTTTTCGAAAATAGGACAACCTGAAGGAAGGAAACACAGGTCTAGTCTGAAAAACAACACGTAACTGCACCACAAACGAAACACATGCCGAAACTCTGTCGGTTATAGTTTGACATCTTCTACCAAGCCAGGGTATTTTCAGATACAAGGGACAGCGGCTAGGTCCGTCAACCTTAGGTTCTTTATAACGTTTGATCTTGCGATCAATTACCCGTTTCACCACATTAACCGGGTACCCGTTGCCTTCGAAAATCTGCAAGCGAATTAATTCGCTTTCTAAACATTCAGGAGAACACATATTCAAGGCACAGTGAACCAAGGTTTCTATCAGACCTAGTTTACGAGACTTAGGGACAAACGACTTCCAATTAGTATACAAAGCAGTGAAGGTTGGTTTGCGAAAAACAGAAGTCACGAAAGTACCATCCCGCCGCTGAACAAGGACATCTAAAAATGGGAGACATCCATCCCTTTCAATCTCCATAGTAAACTGAAGGGAAGGATGTAAAGAATTTAACTGAACTAAAAAATGTTCAGCATCAATGGCGCTGTCAAATAAAGAGAAGGTATCATCAACATATCGTTGATATATCAAAGGTTCTGCTACCCTCTCAAATAGCAGACGCTCATGAAATCCCACAAAAATATTCGCAAGGACAGGACCCAAAGGACTACCCATCGCAACGCCGTCTGTCTGCGCAAACATTGTCCCGTCAAAGCTAAATTCGACCCCCTCAGTTGCCAATCGCATACATTCTAGGAATAACTCCTCGGGAATTGCCGCGGCACCTAAATTCCCTCTATATAACATGTCAACACAAATGTTAATAGTATCATTTAATGGAACATTTGTGTATAAACTGACAATGTCAAAGGAGACCATAAATTTATCCCTGGATGAAAAATCTAAGTTTCTAATGAAACTAGAAAATCTGAAGGAGTCGATGACATTGTACGCAGATAGAGCAAGAGACACAGGTTGGAGAATCTCAGCCAACCACTTAGCCAACTCATGTTGTGCGGAGCCCACCATAGACAAAATAGGTCTGAGTGGGACTCCATCTTTATGAACTTTTGGAAGGCCATACATTCTAGGGCGTTGCGAGCCCACGGGTCTGATCCTACTATAGATGTCCTTAGAAATTAATTTGTCCTTATACTGGGACAACAGCCAACGTTGAAGTTTGGCTTCTATTTTGCCGGTGTTATAGTGAGTATCGGCTGAACCGATAACTGTAAATTTAGATGGATCCTCTAATATATTATGCATCTTTGCAATATAATCCGATCTATTCAAAATCACGACACCGGCACCCTTGTCTGGCTTGGTGATATAAATGTCACTCCGCGAGCGTAAAGCTCTAATCGTTTGAAAATGAACACTGCGCCAGTCGAGAGAATCTTTCTCGCAACCTAGCGCGGAGTATTCTCAGAGTAATTTATTTTTGCCTTTTCCTTTTCCTTATTTTCCCTTAAAATTAAAGCCAACGAGAACCCTTGATAAGAGTTGGCCGAAAGGTTCCTCGGGTTTAAATAATATGACGTCTGTTCTTTTTAAAGCCATTAGTAATTTCTGTGGGTACAAATCATTATATATATATATGGCTTTAAAAAGAACAGACGTCATATATATATATATATATATATATATATATATATATATATATATATATATGATGTTAATTTGTGAAGATGGTTTCTTTTGTCGTAAATTGCTAGATATCTAGATAAAGATAGATCTTTAATAACATTAATGTGGAGAAGTTTGTCATTTAATTCAGCAAGTTTTTCACTTGTGGCTTTTTCTTTATATGACAAAACATCACTGAGGGTTGAGGACATCACAATATTGCATCCTCGAATCTTTGAAGTCGGCATAACATGGCTCAGTTAAGTGACAAATTTTTCCACATTAATCCTATATATATATATATATATATATATATATATATTATAAATTATGTTTTAGAACATGTACATAATTTTTTCTATATACGTCCTCTTCTCTACACTCATATGGTTGTTTCAGTGTTTGGACTCAAACACATCATCGGGAGAAGTAAAGAGTAAGAGTTTGGAATCATTCTCTGTTTATATTTGGTTCGTTGTTGTCGTGGGGTTTGGTTGGGGTTATTGATAATTAAGTGAAGGTGTCTTTCGTTTTTACCGTTAGACTTTTGAAGAACCTGGTGTGTAAGCGTGAAATTGTTGATTAATGGTGTTATCTGTTGGAATGTACGTTTTATCGGTCGGGTATATCTTTTGGTTAAAATTTCTAAGAGAGCGGCGTGTGAAGTGGTCAGTTTTATGGTTGGCTAACGTTTAATTGAAAGATGTCTGCTTTTAGCGGACCTAATTCATGTATTTAATTTTGATCCTGTGGCTAGGTTTTCACTTTGGGGTTTCTTAGATAGACGTGATAGGGGTGGGGTGTTTTTTCTTTCAAATTTTGATTTTTTCGGCAGGAATATTCTTTTATTTTATAGGGTTTTTTAAAATATTTTTTATATTCAAATTTGGAGTATTATTGTATTTAGGCGAAGTTATTTCAAGAAATCTAAACTTGTATTTTTTAGGAAGTAAATGCAAATTAGCATTTTATCAGTTTTTTATATAAAGTTGTATGTTTAATTTTAATTTTAAGTTTAGAGGATCGGTTTTTCTTCGAATTTTTTTATATTCTTTTCTCTATAAATTATCGTTTGGAATCCTATTTATTTCTTTTAATTTTTTATATATTTTATTTATTTAGATATTTTTGCGGGTATTAGATCTTACTTTAAGGGTTTATTAGATTGATATTTCTATAGCATTTTTTATCTTTTATAATAAAAATATCTATTCAAATTTCCAGTATTTTTTAGTGTGATTGTAGGGTTAGATCTTATGTGTGCTTATAGTTTATTTTTGTGTATGATATAATTATTCTGAAGTAGTATATTTAATCTTAATTTTGAATATATGAATTTTGATTCTTTTTCGAGTTTGGGAGACATTTTTTTCGTTTAATTTTGATTTTTCCAGTACAGAATATTTTTGTATTTAAGTAAGGTTATTGCGTTAAGTAAGGTTATTGGTGTAGGCTTTAGTGATAGTTTGGGAGCTTTTTAATTTGTTTAATTTTACGTTTTATTTATTTAGATGTTTTTGTGTGTATTAGACCTTCCTTTAAGGATTTATTGGATCAATATTTTCTATAGCATTTTTAATCTTTTATAATAAGAATATCTAATCAAACTCTTAGTATTTCTTAGCATGATTGTAGGATTAGGCCCCTAATGTGCTTGCAGTTTACTGTGATTTCGTGTCTCTGATTTAAGAGCTTGTTACTATTTATATATTTAAGGATCTCTATTTTTTCTTGAAGGCAAAGAAAGCATGATTCTTTTATAGATTTTGCTGTTCTTGCTTTTTTGAGGATTTTCCATTTGACCTTAGGTGTTTTATTTTCGTCTTTTAATTTCCAAAAGTATTTGGCGAGAGATGTCATGTTTTGTTTTTCTTTGTTATTGAAGGATGAGAGGTGATTTTAAAAGCGCTTTTTAATTACGTTCATAGTATTCCCAATATATATTTTTTCATCTTTAGGATTTGCTAAGGATGAAATCGAACACATATATATCAGGTTGGGGTTTCTACAGTTACAGAGGTTGTTATCATGGGACGGACTTGTATTAGTATTGGATTTATTTTTTGCTATGTGTTCGATTTCAAATATAAACAAAGAATGATTTCAAACTCTTACACTTTACTTCTCCCGATGATGTGTTTGAGTTCAAACACTGAAACAACCATATGATTGTAGAGAAGAGGACATATATAGAAAAGATTATGTACATGTTCTAAAACATAATTTATAATAAATATTCACAGCTCTGTACATCATATATCGAGCACTTTTTTAAATTAATATTTTGGACGGGAAAAAAAATTCTTTTCTCTCTTCATTCTATACTCACTCGGCTATATATATATATATATATATATACATAAATATTAATTAAATTAAATAAATTATATATATATATATATATGCGAGTGTGTGTGTTCGTGTGTGTGTTCGTGTGTTTGTATGTGCGTGTGATTATTGAAAAGTAAATCGATTAAGCATTTATTTAACCTTTCGACACTCACGATTCAGTTTTTTTTAAAAAAATGGTGGAAAAATCTTCGCTTTGACATCTTTTTCAATATCTGCTGAACATCAGATATTTATTTCGTCTTTCAAAGTTCATCGCATTCTATCCAGTTTCAATTTCAACACTGCATCTTCGATAAAATCTTGGTGTTTATTACAGATATTCTTTGTCGACACCATTAGATAGGCCTTCAATTTTTTCCTTCAAAATCTGATGGTCTCCCAAGTCTTCTTATCATCATTTTATTGTTACACATTACTTCTGACAATCCTAGATTCATTGTCTACTTGCTAGTGATTTACCAAAATATGTTCTGTAAGACCGCTTCGTGACAGTAATAGAATTACTTTTACTTAATCTAGTCGCACCAAAAACCGAAGATCGCTGTCTACCAAATGCTTACTGATATTGGAAATGCTAATGCTTTTAGTTGCGAAATATATTTAGCGTGACTTTACCTAAATGGAATAAAATTGATGCTTTTTTTGTTTGTATTTTTAGGTCTATGTCTTATAATATTTGTAATCATTTTTCTTTTTAGTATTTATATATTATAACAATTTTTATAAAAGATAAGTATGTGTTGGAGATAATTGAGCTATTCTAGAATAAATGGTGAATTAAAAAGAAAAAATAACAACAGGCAACACATTCTGGCGTATGAAACACAATCGTTAGAAAATAACAAAGAAACACAATGCATACCGTTTTTATACTAATGTTCAGGCGATAGAAGGACTGAGAACCACTCAAATTACTGCGTAGTATTGTATGAGCGTAAGAATATAGAAAAAGCAAAGTTCATAAAGTTATAAAAGAAAAGTAACGGTTCACTCGAGACTTGAAGAGATCAAGATTGTAACGATTTGAAAAAAAAACTGTCTGAAGTGTGATTCACGAAACAGGAATCTTGGGAAGAAGAAGTTTAACAAGCTTGTGTCGCTAAATCATTTACGACTGAGAAATGAGTTTGATTCTCACTGGGTACCTCATACTGTGCCTTATCTAAGTTTAGAAAATTGCTGGGGTACTTCGACGTAGTGTAATGGTTAGCAATATTGTCTCGCTAAACCAATTATTCAAACTTAAATTAGAGCAAACTCTCATGGGATGTGCATTGCGGGGCCGTGGATATCGTCTCAGAGAGTCGAGTTCGAATACCAGTTGTGTTCGTTGAACTCACTTACGCACAAATACTTTTGGTTAAGGCATTAAGCCGACTCTTCTCCCCAGTTATGGGTTAAATAACAGGACAGATTTGGTTTTATGGCCTTGATTGGCAACCAGTCTACCGCAGAAAGTAATGGTAACCTACTGCGGGATAACCTTCTGCCAAGTCAGTGATGTCTCATTTGAGACGCGATCGGACAAGCGTGTACCACGTATGGCACTTAACTGAAATCAATAACGACGCAATAGTGATTTAGATCCTTACTCGGTACCCTATAATTTCGGCTCTGTGCCCTATCTACGCAACGCTTAGAAAATCTTTAATGGCACCTTACGTAGTGTAATGGTCAGCAAGCTTGTCTCGCTAAATCAACTACGACTAAATAGTTCGATTCTAAATAAAATAAAGAGAGAAAAAAAAACAAGGAAAAATATATCTTAAAAAAGACAGATATTTTTCGTCGACTGAGTTTATTCCAAAATGCAAACGTGGCCGTTGAATACGCAAAAATATCCTCAATACAAGTGTCAATTTTTTTGGCTAGCATGAGTTATCTTTCTTGTTGCCTAGATTTTGGATATTTTTTTGCATCTGCAGCAGTCAGGTGTGTGCGGGATAATTCGTATTTTCGACAAAACGAGAGAAAAATTCAATAGATATAGAATGCCTTTCTGTTTTCAATGAAACTTATTTGGAAAAAAAATTGGTTCTTGATTATCCGATATACAGGGTGTCTTAAAAAGCGCACTCATTCTTTAAATAACAATATATGCAGTGCTTATTGATTTTCTAACAAGATTAAGGGTTAAAATTCAGAAATATTAATGTTTACTGAATTATAATGAAGACTAACGGAATAAATCAAATATTTAATGAAATTAAACACATAAATACGAAAATATTCAAAAATTAATTTATCTATTCATTTCTCTCTCCCCGTCCCTCTCTTTTTATATATAGTGATTTTCTAAGCATAGCTTAGATGTGGCACAATGCCGAAAGTATGGGACACCCAGTGAGGATCAAACTCAGTATTGAACTCTCTCTTTATGTATATATATGATATATATATCCATGTTGTCCATTTGTATATCTACAATATTCGATATTAATAGTGCGTTAAAAAGTGAGTACATTTTTGCGAAACACTATTAATTTATCTATTCATCTCTCTCTTTCTCTCTCTCTATTCTCTCTCTCCCCATCCCTCTCTTTTTATATCTAGTGATTTTCTAAGCGTAGCTTAGATGTGGCACAATGCCGAAAGTATAAGACACCCAGTGAGAATCGAACTCACTACTGAACTCTCTCTTTATATATATATATATATATATATATATATATATATATATATCCATTTTGTACATTTGTATATCTACAATATTAGATATTAATACTACTGTCATGTATGATCGGGTGCTTTTATTAATGTTGAGGTTTTCAACAAAATTAAATGGAGAATCTGCAATGTAATTCTTCCTGACTTGGCAGTCGATCTTCAGTCACTTTCTCACCCACATAATTTGGTTTATTTCTCTGGCCCCCCAAACGCATGTACTTCAGGACGTGGGCGATCAGGGATTTCCACGTTTCCCTATCCCTGGTGGCTCTGAGCACGCCTTCTCCTGTTACATCTTGCAATCCTCGTTCTGTCACCCACCTGATTAGGCCCTTCAAATATGTTATCTGCTGTTTTCCCCTGTCTCTTTTTCCCTCTATCTGGCCTGTTAGTATCAGGTTTTCCAAGCCCTCCTTCCTCATTGCATGTCCCAGGAACTTCAACTGTCTCTTCCTGATGCTCAGCATTAATTTCCTTTTTGTTTCCATCATATCCAAGACCTCTTCATTGCTCACATGCTCGATCCATGATATTCGCAGCATCCTTCTGTAGAACCACATTTCAGTTGCTTCAAGTTTTTTCTTCATCTTTGATGATATTGTCCAGCATTCACTGCCATATTGAAGGACGGACATTAAGTAACAATCTAGTATTCTCTTCTTTGTTTCTAGTGAAATTGTTCTGTTTCTTAATACCTTACTCAACTTATGGAATGCTTCCTTCGCCATGCAAATTTGCCTTCGGATCTCTGTGTCACACTTTCCGGTCTTCTGTTATAGCGCTTCTCAGGTATATACATTTTTGTACCTGCTTGGTTCTAGTATCCTCGACCTGTATTTGGCATTTTGGGCTGCCCTTTTTACTGATGACCATGCATTCGGTTTTCTTGCAGTTTATTTCTAGTCCTTTCTTGTTACTTTCTTCAACTACCTTCTGTAGGAGGTCTTGTAGTTTCCTTTCTGTGTCTGCTATCAGCACTGTATCATCTGCGTACCTTAGGTTGCTTAAATTGTGGCCTCCGATTAAGAATCCAGGCATAACTTCTAGGGTCCTCTTAATTTGAACCAATCCCACTTGTATACTTGGCAAGGCAGCTCCTATATATGTAAAGGACTGATAGTCGGAATACAGGTCGTCAGTAAGCTTGCCTAGGAAAGGAGCTGTAAAATTATTTATTTAACAAATCATTTTCGGCATTTTCTGTCGGTTCGTGTCAATGCAATTAATCCACTCTTCTGTATAGATTATATATTTCGTTTATAATGCATTTGAAGTTTGAAGTAACAAATTATATTTTAATGCTACCGTATTAATGATCTACATTCGTACAGTAAAAACAATATTTTTTCTTATAAATTCCGATAAAATTCTCATGCTATGGATTCCCCGTACGGAGAAACCTCATCGATATTTAATAAAATTAACCTAAATTGGAAGAAAGCAAGATAGTGGTGCGCCAATGCGAATAGAAGCATTGTATTCGTTGTACGTCAGACATGATCACTAATTGTTATCTTCCAGTCAAACGCTTGTGAAAGAAGGTAAAATTCTCCATTTTTATTTATTCATTTATTTTTTTACGTCGAGTCTTTTTTCTTCGAATCATTTATTCTTTTGTCTTTGATATGGTAGAATCGCTTTGCAGACATCGGTAGAATGTCGGCGAAATCTCAGTGGGGCTTCTTTGCTTCCTCTATTGAGATAAAGCTAAGAATTTCCGAATTCTGTATTACTATTTATTTTTTTACGTCGAGTCTTTTTTCTTCGAATCAGTTATTCTTTTGTCTTTGATATGGTAGAATCGCTTTGCAGACATCGGTAGAATGTCGGCGAAATCTCAGTGGGGCTTCTTTGCTTCCTCTATTGAGATAAAGCTAAGAATTTCCGAATTCTGTATTACTATTCATCCTTGGAATTAAAAAGAAATACCATTTTAAAGCGATTCGTTGACTATTCTGATCGTTTTAATAATCATTTCGAAAACGTATCAAAGATTAGATTTGATTTATGTTCACGGCATTCTTGTAGGCATCTTTTTCATCATTAACCGGAAGTCTACAAGGTCTACCCTAAAAATTAAACCACCGAAATAATTGAAATTGCGTTGAACATTAATAACCTCATTCACATTATTCTAAGAAGCATTCAAATTGAAAATTATATCTGCTAACTTTAATTTTTCCTTACGTATTTTCTATCATTTTGATTTCGATTTTGTTAAACACTGTTACACCTAATACAGTAAAACTAATATAATTCTTTGTCTAATAACCTCCTCTGTCTTGCGGCCATATCACGTTCTGAGAAAACTCATCCTGAGACGTGCCCAGTCCCCTTGAATAGTGTCCAAGGCTGCATCAATCCACTGCACCAAAGGGGAGAATTGGTGGTCGCCATTGAGGCCAACACGACCGACGGTTGTGTAGACTGGGCAATTTTTGACCCTCGCTCTTTCGCAAGCGTTCGGTCTCCAAAAACTAAACCACGAACTTGTGTCACAACTATGTCTTAGTGAGTGGGGCGAGGTAAAAATAATCACGTTGGGACTTCGGTTCTCGTACGGTCATTGAAATTTCTCTTTTTCAACCCTTACAAGTTCCGAGGACCACTAAAAGTAGTGGGTTACGGACTAAGAAGCGGAGTTTATTCGTATATATGTGGAAGGTTATGATTAACCTTATACTTAAACAGGTTAAGGTTATAATGATCTAGTAGCTTCCTCTTAGAAGTTGATACCATAGAGCAGCGGGTCACGAGAAGACGTTGCTTGACTTGAACTTAAATCTCACCAATGGACTCACAGCTGATAGCAGACAAAAAAAAACACAAAACAGACAGCTACAGAAGATAGTGAAAGAAAGCGGGAAGCATTAGCAGCAATAAAACAAAAGGCATACCTGTTAGCAAATGGCTGAACCCAAACAGCGAATTGCATATCTCAGAAGTGTTTTAATAGAGGAATAAAATGGTGACACTGAAATCTGTATTGGGATAGCAAAGATGCAGTCCAAAATCTAAACAGATTACGAAGAAATGAAATAAAATAGAAGCAAAGAAAAAGAATTAAACTTTTCTATGATATCTGTCTTCCTGTATGGCGGTGAATGCTAGAAAATTCCCTCACAGATGAAGAGACTTGAAGCAACAGAAATGTTGTTCTACATAAGGATGCTGAGGATAGCATGGATCAAACATGCGAACAACAACGCAGTTTTAGTGTTTTAAGCATCTTTTTTTATCATTAACCTGGACCATTAACCACGTCCCCATACAAAACATAAACCATCAAAATTATCGCAATTTCCTTGAACATCAATATTGTCATTATTCTAAGAAGCATCCGTTAATTTATTAGGCCAAGGAAAAGAGGGTACTTTGCTACAAGGTTCGTGAACTGGTGGTAGAAAGAAATGTATTTAATCTGAACACTTTCCCTGGAAATAGCAATTGAGCAGTGAGTAGCTGTATAATGGAACATAATCATCCACAAGGAAGTGGACAACACGTTTAGATTCTCTTTTCATTATTAACCGGAAGGTTCACTACGTCCCCATCCAAAACTTAAACCATCAAAATCATCGCGATTCCGTTGTACTTCCATGTCTAAATCTATCTAATCTAAACTTATTCATAAATGGAACTTTGTATGTGTTTGTATGTGTCTGTGTGTGTGTGCGTGTGTATGTCCGTTACCTATAGACTCCGAAACGGCTGAACCGATTTTCCTGAAAATTTACACAGTTCTACTATAAGCGTCTGCGAGTGTTTTTAGCTAAGTTATGTGTCGAGGTAACCCCGATAAATATCGAAAATCGATAATTGAATACATCGGATTATAGAAGGAGTGGTCCGGTTTTATTCAAATTTGATACACTCATAGACAAAGACATAAGAAATGATATTCAGAAGTTTCAAGGTTGCAGTTCTTATGATAGTGCTGAAAATCGATAATATATATATATATATATATATAAGAAAAGATGTTTGTGTTTGTGTCTGTTTATCTGCCTGTACGTCTGTATTTTTTCAGTCCTTTTATTTTAGTTTTTGCTTCGGGTTTGGCTCTAATTAAGTATAATTGTAGTTTTTAATTCTCAGCCATGATACCATTTACTCAAAGGTCTTATTTAGCCTTTAAAATTCAGTTTACGACGAAAGAATCTTATTTGATATCGATACCAGGAAACCAAAATTTGACTTCTATTCATTTTTCTTTCAGTCTACGATTTCGTTTTAACTGGAAACAACTATTGCTTTTTAGTCTTTCGTTCCAACATCCAAAGAGTCTGAGCTCCATGACCATGGACTAGTTTTAAAACTTTCATTACATCCGAGCAACGCCGGGCTATACTGCTAGTTGTCATTATTCTAAGAAGCATTCATATTAAAAATTGCTAGTTTATATCTCCTAACTTTAATTGTTCCTTATATATTTTCTATAATTTTGATTTAGATGTTGTTAAACATTGTTACACTTAATATTGTAAAACTAACATCAAAAACTGTTATATGATATCTATCCTTTTGTATGGCGATGATTTCTAGACAATTTCCTCAAATATGAATAAGAGACTTGAAATGTGGTTCTACAAAATATACCATGGACCAAACATGTAAGCAATGACAAAAAATTAGAGAAAATGGAAACAAAAACATATAATTAAAATCATGGAGAGATATGTGAGGTTTTGGGGATATACAGTGAAAGAATTCCGATACTTACAGGCGAGCAGAGTGCAAAAGAAACGGAGGAAAACAATGCACAACCTGCTTAGGGAGCATGAGGTTTAGGTGATACCAGCAGTATAGCTCGGCGTTGCTCGTGTGTAATGAAAGCTTTAAAACTAATCCATGCTCTTTGGACGTTGGCACGAAAGACTAAAAAGCAATAGTTGTTTCAGTTAAAGCGAAACCGTAGACTGAAAGAAAAATGAAAGGATGTAAGTCAAATGTTGATTTCCGGTACCGATGTCAAGTTTTCCGTCGCAAACTGAATTTTGAAGGCTAAATAAATCCTCTGAGTAAATGGTATCATGGCTGAGATTAAGAATTACAAGTATACCTACTTAGAGCAAAACCTGAAGCAAAAATCAAAATGAAAGGGCTGAAAACCTGATTTTGATCAGACCCGATAGGATATCGGGGTATCGATTTCGAATATCGGAGTCAAATAAGACATCCAAGAATAAGCTAACCTACGTCCATGAAAACGTGTCGTACTCATCGGGAGTCGAATTGGAGAAAATCAGCCATATTCATGGCTGAATATCGGTTTTTGATCAGATTCGACATCTAAGAAAAGGAGTCGTCTGAGAAGATCTACTAAAGTTTGAGACTAAAATCTATAATTTTATCAAATTAGAGCAAATTCTGTAGCAAGAACCACGATAAAAGGGCTGAAATCCTGATCTTGATCAGACCTGATCGGATATCGGGGTATCGATTTCCGATATCGGGGGAGGGAGGAAGTAGCCCATGACCTGACTGGAAGCCTAAAAAGTATTTGTGTTAAGTTTGGTGAGAATCGGATAAAAATTGTGGATTTGTATAAAGGACAGACAGACAGGCGACAGGCAAACATCTTGCTTTTTATATAACAAAAATATATAATTTATTAAGAGATGCAAAAGACAGCCATTTGTGAAGAGCCATGATCGCCTACGTCCAGAAAGGACACGGTACATAAAGAAGAGGAAGTGTAGGCCAAGGAAAAGAGGGTAATTCACTACCAGTTACGTGAACAAGTGGAAGAAATGTAGTTAATCTGAACAATTTCCATGGAAATAGCGATTGAGCAGTGAGTAGCTGTATAATGAAAGAAAGTGGACAACACATTTATACGCCATCGAGAGCCTGATCTGCTTTTGAAAAGGTAGGGTATAGCAGGTGGAGTAAGATAATTGCCGGAGCAGTAGAGGGAACTTACTAATTTTCCACGATTTTTAGAGATGAATCGTGTGCAAGAGTTCTACTTCAGGCCAGGTTTGAGCTTAAGTCCCAATGGGCGCTCAAGTCACGGGGCCCTCTTAGGGAGAATATCCGTTCATCGCGATTGGTGAAAGATCTGACTCCAATCGGTCATGATAAAACACCACTAGTTTGTTTTTTGAGGCATAAAATAAGACCAGGCAGTTTTTCTGTCAATTGCATTTCTCTTTATAAGAGCGATCAGAAATGGTCATCGAGAGGTAAACGATTGATAGTACCAGCTGCTGCAAGCTTTAATGTGTGGGTTGGAAGAAGAAATTTAGTTAATCTGAACAATTTCCCTGGAAATAGCAATTGAGCAGTGAGGGTATCTTGAATGGAAAATAATTCAACACCCACAAGCGATTGGTGAAATATCTGACTCCAATCGGCGATGATAAAACATGACTAGTTTTTTTTTTTTTAGGCATAAAATACGATCAGCCAGTTTTTCTGCCACTTTCTTTTCTTTTTTCTTTTTTTTATAAGCATATCGCCCCAAGCAAGTCAGTTTACTGCCACTGGTGCGCAGGGGGTTACATAAGAGGAATATTATGGAAAAGAGTGACAGGTTACAAGGGGTGTCAGGAAGTGGGTAAGAGAAGGATAAGAATGCTGATGAGAGTGGAGTGGACGGAGAAAGCAGCATGAGAGAGAGAGAGAGAGAGGATGCAAGTCAGTGAGACAGGAGATGACTTTTGACTTTACATTTAAACTCCTGAAAATTGTAGCTGTCGGGGAAGCAAGTAAAGGGAGAGATCAGGAATGGTCATCGAGGGGTAAACGCTTGGTAATACTAGCTGCTGCAAGCTTTGATGTATTGTTTGAAAGAAGAAATTTAGCTAATTTGAACAATTTCCCTGGAAATAGCAATTGAGCAGTGAGGGACTGTTGAATGGAAAACACTTCATCACCCACAAGTAGTGGACACGATATCAGACTCTATCGAGAGTCCTTTCTACCTCTTTTAAATGTAGAGGACATCAGGAGAAGTCAGGTACTGGGAACAGACCATTTTTCCAGGATCTTTATCAATGGATCGTATGTACGAATATCCTTTGATATCTGGGCTGAGTTTAAGTTTTAATAAGCGCTCAGGGCACTGGGTTTCTCTGAGGCAACGCCAACTCGTAGCGATTGGTGAAAAATCTCGCTAGATCGGCTATGATGGAACGTCATTAGTTTGGTTTTTGAAGTATAAAATGTGACCAGCTAGTTTTTCTCTCATTTTCTGTTATAACTAGGTTGAAGAAGTGATCAGAAATAGTTACCGATGGATTGGGCGATATACGTTGCTTGTGATCAGTATCAAGATAGATAACGTCTTGGCAATACAAGGTTCTGCAAGCCTGAATGTACCGTTGAAACTATTGATACTGGTTTAAAAGCAGAAATTGAAGATCAGAGTTCCAATTCCACTGACGCGCAAATACCCATGTGAAAAATATGAATCCACTTTTTCTCCCCCAGCTCTGGGTTAATTAGTAAGACTTGTATCACTATTCTGTTACTAACACTCTAAAATGTTTTTACATTTTAAAAATATTTCTTGGTTCTTCATAACCTGTAAAGGGTTGATAAGCCATGAAAAATCAATTCGTATTATTATCAAGCATTCTTATTGAATGTTGGAAATTTATATAGGATATTCGATATATATCTTCTATAATTTTCTTAAACGTCATTTTAGATAATACTGTAAATGTTACAACATTCTTTATCTAAAAACTGCTGCTTATCCTCTTATTATTAATGTGCGTTGTGGTGCAGTGGATATCGGCTCGGAACGTGAAATCGGGGAGCCGAGTTCAAATTCCAGTTGAATTCATCGCATTTACTTACGCGCAAATACCCTTGGGAAAGGTATTAATCCGTCTCTTCCTTCCAGTTATGGGTTAAATAACAGGACAGATTGGCAACCCGTCTACCGCAGAAAGCAATGGCAACCTACTGCAGGATAATCTTCTGTCCAGTCAGTCATGTCTCTTTCGAGACATGATCGCCCAAGCGTGTATCACATATGGCACTTAACTGACTGACTGAATGATGTATGTTGTTAATGCGGTGGTTGTGATGTTGTCGGTTGATTGTTTTTATGGCAAATCAACCTAAGCGGGTCATTTATTACCAAATAAATTTTATTTATTTATTGTTGGTAATGCCTTTTTCTTTCAACAATTTATTGTTGCTTTTTTTATATAAGTTTTGTGTCTAGTAATATATTTTTCTTTTCGAGTATCAAGATTCATTGGGACTTGTTTTAAAGGGCAGGGTCCCCAAGTCCTACCGTAACTGGATGGAAGGGACGGATTAATACCTTTCCTAAGGGTACCAGTGCGTAAGTGAATGCAGGTTATTTAACTGGAATTCGAACTCGGCTCACCGATTTCTCTTTCCGAGCCGATATCCACTGCACCACAACGCACATCCGTCACTATACGCTTACAGCACCTGGTATTCCCAAGCGGTCACCCATCTAAGGACTGACCAGGCTTGATTGTGATGTATTGGTTGTGTTTTACAGCAGTTGTAATTATTTGGAACTCATTGGCTCTGATTCGATCACATTTGCTATTCGATTGGCATCAAGGTCCGACCCTTTTATTGTCAAATCAATCAAATGTAACCAACACTTCTACTTCAATAGTTTCTTTTCTCGCACTTCTTTCCTGTGGAACTTCCTTCAAAATACTTGCTTTCCTTATAGCTAAAACCTCTAAAAATTTAAATGCAACATCAATTCCTATTTTATACTTTCCTAAATCCTATTCACCTCCCCAAATCTCATCAACCTCCTATCCTTTTTTCATGTGCGTTGTGGTGTATTGGATATCGGCTCGGAACGAGAAACCGGGGAGCCGAGTTCGAATTCCAGTTGAATCCATTGTATTCACTTACACGCAAATACCCTTGGGAAAGGTATTAATCCGTCTATTCCTTCCAGTTATGGGTTAAATAACAGGACAGACTGGGTTCAATAGCCTTGGTCGGCAACCAGCCTACCGCAGAAAGTAATGGCAACCTACTGCGGGATAAACTTCTGCCCAGTCAGTCATGTCTCTTTCGAGACATGATCGCCCAAGCGTGTATCACGTATGGCACTTAACTAATTAACTGACTGTAATATATTTTTCTCTCTATAACCCCCTGCGCACCAGTAGCAGTCCTGCCATGCTTGGAGTGAAATTATTATAAAAAATATTACAGCGCTTCCCTAGTGTTTCAAGACTCTCCACCGAGTTATAGAAATGTTAAGAATTTTATATTTAGTACTCATTGTATTTGTAAAGCAGAAATAATAGTTGTCTTTCATAGATCATAAATGATACCAAGTCCTGTGAATGTTTAAGGAAACACCTCGGTATTCTAAATTGTTTTAATGATGAAATATCTGGACATAATTTCTACACATAATATCTTGATATGCGTTGTGGGGAGGATGTACGTTGTGGTGCAGTGAATGTTAACTCGGAACGCGCAATCGGCGGGCCGAGTTCGAATACCAGTTGTGTTCGCTGAATTCACTTACGCAGAAATACTTTTGGGAAAAGTATTAAGCCGTCTCTTCCCTCCAGCTATGGGGTAAATAACAGGGCAGATTTGGTTCTATGGCCTTGTTTGGCAACCAGTCTACCGCAGAAAGTAATGGTAACCCACTGTGAGAAAATCTTCCGCACAGTCAGTCATGTTTCTTTCGTGACATGATCACCCAAGCGAGTTTCACGTATGGCTTAATATCTGGATATAGCCGACACAGATATGGCTACCGACCGTTCAGTAATTTTTTTATTTTTTTTTTGCTTGAAATAAGAAAAAATCTTTTAAAACTCTATTGGCAGAATATTCTTGATTATAGTTCAGACAGCAAAATATAGTTTTTACAAAATAGCTTCTGAAAATGTTGCGAACAAGAGAATTATGTTAGTGAAAGAGAAGCAAGAAAAATGTATACAAAATAAAGAGAGAGTGAAAGAAAAAGAGAGAGAGAGAGAGAGAGGGAGAGAGAGAGAAAGAAAGAAAGAAACAAAGAAAAAATCTATATATATCCAAAGGACAAACATTTTTTGTCCACTGAGTTTATTCCAAAATGCAAACGTGGCCGTTGAATACACAAAAATATCCTCAATACAAGTGTCAAATTTTTTGGCTAGCATGAGTTATCTTTCTTGTTGCCTAGATTTTGGATATTTTTTTGCATCCTAGCAGTCAGGTGTGCGCGCGATAATTCGCATTTTCGACAAAACGAGAGAAAAATTCAATAGATATAGAATGCCTTTCTGTTTTCAATGAAACTTGTTTGGAAGAAAAATTGTTTCTTGATTATCCGATATACAGGGTGTCTTAAAAAGCGCACTCATTCTTTAAATAATAATATATGCAGTGCTTATTGATTTTCTAACAAGATTAAGGGTTAAAATTTAGAAATATTAATGTTTACTGAATTATAATGAAGACTAACGGAATAAATCAAATATTTAATGAAATTAAACACATAAATACGAAAAAAAAATTCAAAAATTAATTTATCTATTCATCTCTCTCTCTCCCCGTCCCTCTCTTTTTATATATAGTAATTTTCTAAGCATAGCTTATATGTGGCACAATGCCGAAAAAATGGGACATTCAGTGAGGATCGAACTCGCCACTGAACTCTCTTTTTATAGATATATGGTATATATATATCCATGTTGTCCACTTGTATATCTACAATATTTGATATTAATAGTGCGTTAAAAAGTGAGTACATTTTTGCGGAACACTATTCATTTATCTATTCATCTCCCCCCCCGTCCCTCTCTTTTTATATATAGTGATTTTCTAAGTGTAGCTTAGATGTGGCAAAATGCCGAAAGTATAGGACACCCAGTGAAGATCAAACTCACTAATGAACTCTTTATATATATATATATATATATACAAGTATTGTTGGAATAATATTCCTTGTTTCAAGAAACACTATTTTTAAGAAAGCGCTCAATACAAAAGTAGAGCTAATAATATTATTTATTCATAAATTATAACATGGACATGTTACAATATCCCTACAAAAGTAGCCATTTTGTTTCAACACTTTTGTGTCTTTTCGAGTGATGTGGTGGTTCTTAAACGAATGGTTTAAAAGTCTGAAAAAAAAACGTCTCTCTCTCTCTCTCTCTCTCTCTATATATATATATATATATATATATATATATATACGGTATATGTGAAAAGTGTATGTATATAATTATAAATATCAATATATATATATATATATATATATATATATATATAAATATGTAATTTGTTATATATATTATATAATATATAATAATAATATATAATATAATATATATACGGTATATATATCTATTTTGTACATTTACATATATACAATATTTTGATATTATTAGTGCGTTAAAATGTGACTACATTTTTGCGGAACACTATTAATTTATCTATTCATCTCTCTCTTTCTCTCTCTCTCTCTCCCCGTCCCTCTCTTTTTATATATAGTGATTTTCTAAGCGTAGCTTAGATGTGGCACATGCCGAAAATATGGGACACCCAGTGAGAATCGAACTCACTACTGAACTCTCTCTTTATATATATATATATATATATAAAGAGAGTGTTCAGTAGTGAGTTCGATTCTCATATATTATATATATATATATATACATATGGTATATATATATCCATTTTGTACATTTGTATAATTACAATATTAGATATTAATACTACTGCCATGTGTGATCGGGTGCTTTTATTAATCTTAAGGTTTTCAACAAAATTCAAAGGAGAATCTGCAATGTAATTTTAATGTAATTTTAAGTCCTAATAGGCGCACAAGATATGGGACCACCCTGGAGGGAACCGCAGTCGTTCTTCAGTCACTTCTCACCGACATAATGTGGCTTATTTCCCTGTCTTTCCGAACGCATGTACTTACGTGTGATAATAGATAGGCATCAAGGCCTCACTCTTTTACCGTCGAAACAGTTAAAGGTAGCTTCTTCTTCTACTTTAACCGTTTCTTTTTTGACACTACCAGTTTGCGATACTCCCTTACATTTCCTGTTTTCACTGATAGCTATAATCTCCACACAGTTTAAATGCAACGTCAATTTACATCTTCTATCTCCTTGATTCCTATCTTTCTCTTATCCTTTATTCGACATCACCTGTATCTTCTTTTTTCTCTCACTGTAATCCAATCTTGTTATTTCTCTCACTGTAATTCAATCTTGATACCAATTTAGAAGCTGGCGCGAAAATATGTGATCCAGGAATCAGGGGGAAAAAATTAATCACAGCAGTTGCCATGAAAATACTTGTAGAAAAGACAGAGGGAAGCCATATATCGTTGGTGAGAAAGTGAGTGAAGGTGGGCTCCCACGTCGGGATCGATTATATTGCAGATCCCCCTTTGTATTTTGTCGAGAACCTCAAGATGAATAGCATAATCATTCGACCAGATATGGCAACAGTATTCAATGTAAGGGCGAATGGTAGATTTATAAATGTACAAAATGGATTCTGACGAGAAAAACTTCCTGGATCGAAACAGTGACCCAACCTTCCTAGCGGTAGATACTATTATAGGACCACATATGCAGGTTAACCAAAATTGACAAATCATTTTTTTGCTCACAAGTATAAAAAGAACAACACAAAATGCCAAGTACATGTGGGGGATTCTAGAATCAAGCAAGTATAAAAATTTAAATACCTAGGAAGTGTTCTAACAGGAGATGGAAATTGCGACACAGAGATCCGAAGGCGAATTGGCATGGCGAAGGAAGCTTTCCAGAAGCTGAGTAAAATATTAAGACACAGGAAAATTTCCCTAAAAACAAAGAAGAGAGTGCTAGATTGCTATGTGATGTCAGTTCTTCAATACGGCAGTGAATGTTGGACAATATGATCGAGAATGTGGAAAAAATGATGCAGCGGAAATTTGGTTTTACAGAAGGATGCTGCGGATATCATGGACCGAACATGTGAGTAATGATGAGGTTTTGAAAAGAAAGGAAACGAAAAGGAAATTAATATTGAGCACCAAAAAGAGAGGGCTAAAGTTCCAGGGATATGCAAGGAGGAAGGAGGGATGTGAGAACCTGATACTGACAGGCCAGATAGAAGGGAAAAGAGACAGAGGAAGGCAGCGGATAATATATTGAAGGGCTTGATCAGGTTGATGACGGAACGGGGGTTGCGTGAAGCAACAGGAGAAAACATTAAGAGCCACCAGGGATAGGAAGTGGTTGAGAGCCATGATCCTTTACGTCTTGAAAGGATAGGGCACATAGAAGAAGAAGATAAAACTATACAAGATGTAAACACTAGAATATTTTGGTGATTACCGTATAAAAGAAAATAATCCGTTACCCATTGATTCTCTCATATTAACGTGCATATCTTCGATTTTGATTCTCGAATTTTAGATACTCTTACGTGCTTATTTTTACCTACAGATTTGAACAGAAAAGGCAAAATATATTTTCCTTGGAGTTCAAGTTCTACTGTTCTTACTCTTGTCAATCTTTTATTCCGTAATTCCCAGTACCACTAGACGTTGTAACTGTCATTATATAAACTTCAGTATACAATGCACTTTCTAAAGAATTAATTGATTTTTAATCCGACAATAAAAGAGTAAATAAAACCTGACAAGGGTGGGATGCTCTCGGTGGTCCAACGGTTTAAGTTACACCGGATCAAACGGTGATTTTTTTCTACGACGGTAGGCGTAAATTTTAACATCACCAGAGAACACATAAATTTTTATTAAGTTCTTTCGAATTCGCATATCGATAGACGTAATACACAATGTTTTAAAAAAAGGCATGTACTCAAATACGTGTAACCACTAAAAACAAAACTTGAATTAATAAAAAAGAAATACAGGGTGACCCCAAAAACGGGAACTTTTTAACAATCCATTAAAACCAAGAGTGATTAAGAACAATATTTTATTTAAAGTAATTGAAACCTTAAAACATGCCATTTAAGAAACTATGATGGAATTTTCATTTTTTTAAAAATTATGTCCTGTAGATGGCGTCCTCCTTTACGAATGCATTCTTGAAATCTGCTGTTGAGAGAGAGACAGTGACTGAGATCCCCTGTTTATTTAAATAAAAAGGTCCGATGATCCCATGTAATGAAACAGCACACAGTACTGTCACATTACTAGCGTGTAAAGGGCGCTAATGAAAATCATTAGGATTTGTGTCTACCCAGTAACGGTAGTTCTGCTTATTCACGTAACCTGTGAGTTGAAAATGTGCCTCATCTGACATCCATAACTTGCTTAGGAATTCATCTTGATACATGGTTACTGAAAGAGAATGTTTACTTCGTGAGGCCACCGATTCGCAGTGCTGCCATTTGCTCATGTCTGCCAATACATACTTAAAAAATTCCCGTTTTTTGGGGTCACACTGTATTTCAGAAACTAGCAAATGTAGAGAACTCTGTGTGTTTATCTGTTCTGTCTTTTTTCCTATTCTTGTTGCAATATATCTGATCCACTTAGAAAACGTGTTTTTTTTTACATATCTGATTTTCTTGCAGTTTAGTCATTGTAGATATCACATCGCAATCTTGAACTCTTTTCTTCGTCTCTAACTATTTTTCCCTTTTCTCGGTTTCCTGCTTCATTCGCTTGTCCAAAGCTAGCTCGGATAATTTCCATCTTGTGTTAAAACACTTTCTAGATATTGGAACTTCTTCACCTGCTTAATGTTTCACCAGTTTGTAACTAGCATCTTAGGATCTTTCTCTTGCTTTTGAATAGACATTCTCTCTTCTTGCAGCTGATGGTTACCATATCCACCCAAATATAGTGAGAGATTTTTTGATATAAAAAAAAAAGTCGCACTATACACAGGTATTTTTTTTTAAAAGAGATTAAAAATCAGCAATTTTCGTTGACCGATTGCACTATAGTCAGGTAAATGCTTCTGAATTGGGGCTAGAATTCACGCAAAAAGAAAAATAATGCATTATACAGGAAGTCGACTTATACACGTGTATATACAATAATTCTTCTTTCTCGCTTTCTTCTGATACTCTGCCAGGGCGGTGCTGTAGTTTACCTTTCCGAGTCGGTCATCAATACAGAGTTAAGATTCACTCAGTTAAGGGCCTTACTTTTTATATGCTTGGGCGATCACATCTCTTTTTCGAGACATGACTAACTCTGCAGAACCTTTATATGCAGTAGGTTGCCAATACTTTCTGACAACCAAAGCTATATAATCTAATCTGTCCAGCTAATTTACCCATAAGTGGAGAGGAAGAGAATGGTTAATACCTTTATAAAGGATATTTGCGTAGAAGTGAAAGCAACGAGTTTAACGGGCATTCGAACTCGGCTCTCCGA